>CM031576.1:7685307-7925365 GCA_018467065.1 Ephestia elutella | reverse complement strand
AAAAACGTTTCTATTCTCTTTTGATTCATTCAATTGGTTGACCAAATAAATACCGTTGACCAATAAACAGTTTTCTTTAACCAATTAACCCATTAGGACACCCACGTCTTGGCTAATGGCTATAGGGCCCGTGAATTATCAAGGTTTTGGTATAATGGTGTTATAGAGGTTTATGTCAATGGCAGTAGGCCAGGCAGTAGACGGAGCTCATTTCTATACGATATTTCTAGGTCATTTTCATATTGGGTCTTGGATGTTTATCCGTGTGATTTATGGAATAGGGTAGATGACAATAAGTCAAATCAGATATTTTTCTAAATGTCAAAAACAACTATTTATGTGGGGTATTTGTGTATGACAGTACTCAATGGTGACGTCACTTTAAAAAGGAGTCAAAAAGCATTCCCAATTCAATTAGAACAAAAAATAGTAAACCATGTAATAAATAAAATTGATCAATTAAAAGTGTCATCCAATGATCGTGTTTATTAAAATAACTTTATACATTTTATTTTTAACCCAGTCATCATCCCAATTGTCCGTGTATATTTACCCATAGATAATACTGCAATTGCCTTCAGAAATACCTAATCTTTGTTCATGGGACGAAAGTTCGTGACCCACTTACGTTTGATGTGAGTGGCATCTGCTTTCTGAGTGCTCAGTAGAATGACGGATAAAAATAAATGATATCTTGTGCCTGTCACTATATCTGAATCTTCATTTCATCAATAAGTCCACTATTCAGGTAAGTTCGGCCAAAGTCAATTGGGACTATAGAAGATCCGTAAATTTCTTGCTTAATTTACTGTTAGAAACATATAGCTAAGCAGATAGACCATGGGAAAAAAAAAACCAGCCAAGTACGAGTCAAACTCGCGTACCGAGGGTTCCGTACACGCAAAGCATTGTTCTGTTTTAAAAACAAACTTAACTTTGCAGTTCGATCCCTAAGATTCATACTGAATCCAGTGCAAAAATAAGTTTGTAACACTTTTTTTTGACTTCCAATAACATATTTACAATTTTCAGATTTATTCCTGTATAAGTACTGTTAGACCTTGCTTTTTGCCAAATTTCAAAATTTTAGGTCAACGGGAAGTACCCCATAGGTTTTGATTGCTGCCTGAAATCGAAAAATATGCAAAAAATCGCATCATTTACGGTAATATCTCTTGATAGCGATGACGTATAATTTTGATTATTTTTTTTGCTGAAAGAGACCTTAAGCGTTCCTGAGAAAATAAAGTTTGACTGACAGACGGACAACAAAGTGATCTTATAAGGGTTCCGTTTTTACTTTTTCAGGAACCCTAATAATACTCCGTGGTTCACCTGGGTGGACTACGAGGTGGACCACTGGAACTAAAGGAATTTACGTTTACGTTTATAGGCTTAAAATAGCACTTACTAGATTAGTCAGTTGACGTCAAATTACTTAAGCTAAGGTTACTGCCGCCTCCAAAGCGCAAGATGAAGCTGCTGTATTTTCTCCAAAAACGTCACTTTACAACTTAATATATCCATACTAATATTATAAATGCGAAAGTTTGGATGTGAGTTTGTGAGTTTGTGAATTTGTGAGTTTGTGAATTTGTGAGTTTGTGAGTTTGTGAGGATGTTTGTTACTCAAAATCTACTGGACGGATTTCGATGAAATTTGGTACAGAGGTAGATAATGACCTGGAATAGCACATAGGCTACTTTTTATCCCGGGACAAAGCACTGTTCCTCGTGGGGAAATTCACGCGGGCAGAAGCCGCGGGCAAAAGCTAGTGTCTTATAATTAAGGAACTATCTAGGCCTTCCAGTCTACCCCGTAAGGGATAAAGACGAGATGCTTATCTTTACTGTAGGTGCCAGTGATCCGCGCACGCAGCTCCACCATCACGACCCAAGGCGAGGTGCTGCGCCCTGGCGACAGACGGCTGAACCTTCCGTTGCCGGCGCCGGCGTCGCGGCCGCTAGATGACGCCGTCAGCCTGTGCCCCTCCGTCAACAGCCGCAAGGACTCCGGCATTAGGAGCACCAGTCGACGGTCTAGCATACAGCAACAGGTCAATAGGGTATTTGACAGTTGTTTACTTTTTATCTGTTAAGTTTGTTTTTAGTTTTTTTCATGACTGCTCGTTTTATAAGATCATCGCATAAGAATATCGCGAAAATTATTTTCGTGCGGAAAATACTAGTTATACAAGGTATAATAAGGAAAGCGCCAAAGTATAGTGGAAGAGATTTAGATAGCGGAAAACCTATAATGAGACTATTGAGATTGTATTTTGAAAGCATTTGTAGAAAGTGTATCGAGTGGGAGGACAGATAATCGAACGAAAAGTGTATTAACACCCTTTGTCAACCTCACCTTAAAATGCTATACGAAAGGAAACTTGTTATCATGAAAGTTGTATAAAAATCTTCAAACTAAAAATAACCATATGTTCATTCAAAATTACTGAAACATTGTAAGATTTTATAGCTGCAACTTTGCAACTTTTATTGCCATAAAACAAAATCGTCAGCGAGTAATAAAATGACGTGGGCCGTTATTTCAGTCTTCAAACAGAAGCACGAGTTTAACTCTAATAAAGCTCTACTTTGATGTTTCAGATCTACGCGCTGAACCACTGCGCGCTGGCGTGCTCGCAGGACATGCTGGCGCACCGCGTGTCCGGGTACTACACGTCCAGCCAGTCCTCGCTCGAGCTGCCCGCGCGCTGCCGCCTGCCCGCGCCGCTCAGCGACCAGCAGGTCGGTGCATACAGATACACAGATACTGTGTCCGGGTACTACACGTCCAGCCAGTCCTCGCTCGAGCTGCCCGCGCGCTGTCGCCTGCCCGCGCCGCTCAGCGACCAGCAGGTCGGTGCATACAGATACACAGATACTGTGTCCGGGTACTACACGTCCAGCCAGTCCTCGCTCGAGCTGCCCGCGCGCTGCCGCCTGCCCGCGCCGCTCAGCGACCAGCAGGTCGGTGCATACAGATACACAGATACTGTGTCCGGGTACTACACGTCCAGCCAGTCCTCGCTCGAGCTGCCCGCGCGCTGCCGCCTGCCCGCGCCGCTCAGCGACCAGCAGGTCGGTGCATACAGATACACAGATACTGTGTCCGGGTACTACACGTCCAGCCAGTCCTCGCTCGAGCTGCCCGCGCGCTGCCGCCTGCCCGCGCCGCTCAGCGACCAGCAGGTCGGTGCATACAGATACACAGATACTGTGTCCGGGTACTACACGTCCAGCCAGTCCTCGCTCGAGCTGCCCGCGCGCTGCCGCCTGCCCGCGCCGCTCAGCGACCAGCAGGTCGGTGCATACAGATACACAGATACTGTGTCCGGGTACTACACGTCCAGCCAGTCCTCGCTCGAGCTGCCCGCGCGCTGCCGCCTGCCCGCGCCGCTCAGCGACCAGCAGGTCGGTGCATACAGATACACAGATACTGTGTCCGGGTACTACACGTCCAGCCAGTCCTCGCTCGAGCTGCCCGCGCGCTGCCGCCTGCCCGCGCCGCTCAGCGACCAGCAGGTCGGTGCATACAGATACACAGATACTGTGTCCGGGTACTACACGTCCAGCCAGTCCTCGCTCGAGCTGCCCGCGCGCTGCCGCCTGCCCGCGCCGCTCAGCGACCAGCAGGTCGGTGCATACAGATACACAGATACTGTGTCCGGGTACTACACGTCCAGCCAGTCCTCGCTCGAGCTGCCTGCGCGCTGCCGCCTGCCCGCGCCGCTCAGCGACCAGCAGGTCGGTGCATACAGATACACAGATACTGTGTCCGGGTACTACACGTCCAGCCAGTCCTCGCTCGAGCTGCCCGCGCGCTGCCGCCTGCCCGCGCCGCTCAGCGACCAGCAGGTCGGTGCATACAGATACACAGATACTGTGTCCGGGTACTACACGTCCAGCCAGTCCTCGCTCGAGCTGCCCGCGCGCTGCCGCCTGCCCGCGCCGCTCAGCGACCAGCAGGTCGGTGCATACAGATACACAGATACTGTGTCCGGGTACTACACGTCCAGCCAGTCCTCGCTCGAGCTGCCCGCGCGCTGCCGCCTGCCCGCGCCGCTCAGCGACCAGCAGGTCGGTGCATACAGATACACAGATACTGAACCACTGTGCATATCTGTGTATATGAACGACTGAGGGTCATTGGCGTTACTGAGGTCGTTACATCTGTTAAATGGTACAATCGGGAGCAAATAAATCTGAGCTTTTTATCTGCCCACGACTGTACAATACTGTCATTTGAATTTGACAACAGCTGTCAATGTGTCAAATTCACTTTTTACAGCAAATAAATGAGTTTAATTTTGATTCAGGTGCAGTCGCTGCAGAAGCTGCGTAAGCAGTCCGACCTGCAGCTCATCCGCTGCGTGCAAGACAACGCCAGGTCAGGAATCAACTACTTCGTCCAACCCCCCCTCAACAGGTTCACCCTATTCTTCAAGTCCCCCGAAATGGAGAAACACTACAGAGACAAAGCGCACAGAAGCGACGACTGCGAGGATTTCCCTCCCACGCTTACGACGTCCAGATACAATACGGCCTTGGATATAATTGTTTCTCTCATCATTTTCTCAGCAGTCACCGTCTCCATATTTGTTCTCTACAAAGATTGGCAACATTCGTTCGCCTCTTTGATATTCCTGATTCTAATAGAAGTGTTAGCCATGTCCCTTTGCATTTATAGACATATTTTGAAATGGAAAACGCAAAACGATCCGCTACTCGTTACAGGCACCATGCGGAAATCAGTCAAAATATTTAGAGCTTTATCCAACTGGATTCCGTGGCATTTGTCGGGCAGCTTGCTTATTAGTCTGCCTATAATTGCCATTCTCATAAATTTCTCTTGCCAAAATACGACCGGAGTCATTCTTAGAGGCGAACAGTCATTCTACGTGTACCTTTTATGTATAAGTATAGTACATTTTTGTAATTTCACCCAGATGTGTTGGCTCGTAAAAAACGTTCTGGTTACTTTTTACGCTGCGTTGTTCTTATTTCTCGCCGTGATCGGCTGCCGCGAGGCGAATACTCAAATAACAGATGGTGATATTATTACCCCTCAAATGGTTGCTCACAACATGACGTCAGATGTCGTCAGCAATATGACAAGTATATTGTCAGACTCGCTCGATATTGGCAACAGTACGCGCAGTTATCACGGTATCAATCATAAATTACACTTGACAGAGTTGTACATAGATGTAGCGTTGTTGCTGATGCTGGTTTGGTTCCTCAACAGAGAGTTTGAAATAAGTTACCGGTTGAGTTTCTACAGTAACGTAGTTGCGAATAGAGATAAACAGAGAGTGCAGAATATGAGAAATCAGGCGGACTTGTTGCTTTATAATATTATACCCCAGCATGTGGCCGATCAGCTGAAGAACACGGCGAAATATTCCGAGAACCATAAAGATGTCGGAATAATTTTTGCTAGTATAGTTAATTTTACTGAAATGTATGACGAGTCTTACAAGAAAGGGTATGAGTACTTGAGGGTGCTAAATGAGCTGATTGCGGATTTCGATGAATTATTGGAGAGGCCAGAGTTTCAGCACGTGGAAAAAATAAAGACTATAGGTAGCACTTTCATGGCAGCTAGCGGACTCAATCCTGACCTGAGACACGCCTCGCGCGGTACTCACGACCATCTCTATCAGTTGATGGACTTCGCTATAGAAATGCAGAAAGTTGTAGACAATTTCAACCAAGACTTGTTCAATTTCGATTTTATACTGAGGATCGGGTATAACTTTGGGGACGTAACAGCGGGAGTTATAGGGACTAGTAAGTTGTATTACGACATTTGGGGAGACGCGGTGAATATCGCGTCTAGGATGGACTCCACCGGGGTTGTAAAGCGTATCCAGGTAGGCGAGGCTTGTCTGCCGGCACTTTCCGCCCGGTACGAGTTTGAACCACGCGGCCGCGTCTACGTCAAAGGTAAAGACGATATGAACGTATATCTAGTGGTAGGCAAGAAAGAACACGCAGATAGCTAAAACATATTGAACGTAGAATCTGTGATTATATTTTATATACTAAATGTAAAAATATGTAATTTTTATTTATTGTGTGCAGTGACTATAAAGTGTATAAGTTTCATAAATACTCCGAGTATTTTAAGTTTATTTATTTTTGTTATTTTTTTTTAGTTTAGATTACGCTTAGGCAGTGTGAGTATGAATATCGAAAATGATTTGTGGTGGAAATGCTAAAGTCTCCTTGCCTAACTATTTATAATAAAAAAATCTGTGACCAGTGCTCTAGTCTACAATGGGTGATTACATTTTTCATTAAAAACGTTTAATTTGATTAAGCATGAAAAATACTAACAGGTAATAATATAATTAAAGTAATTAATTTCGAATATAATTATGTAAAAAGTTAGCTGTGTTAGGGGAATACTGTGTGAATTGTGTCGTCCCCTTTTTAGTGTAAATTGGGATAAATTGTATATCTTTATTAAATTAGGCAAAAATATATTTTGTATATAAAAACCCGATTGGGATAGAAAACATTATTTTGTATTTAAAAGAAAATACTTGTTAACGAAATAAATGGTTCTATAAATTGAAGATAGTAGATACGTAGTGCATTGTGTAGCGAATATATGTAGTAGGTCATTTTGCTTAAAAGCGTTGTCGTAGATTCCAGCATAAAGATAAAGTTATGTAGTTCAAAATTGAAACAATAGGGAATATTATAGTGCACAGTACAATATTTACAGTAGATACACAAAATGATGATTTTATATGTCCTATATATTTGCTGAAACACGAAATGTATCTACAAATCACTTCAAACGCTTTGTTCCTACGATGAGAAATACGTCCACATATTTAACATATTTTTTCTATACATCGTAACTTGAGTAGAGTTGATAGTACTAGCACAATTTAATACAGCAAAGTAGTTTACATACACTAGCCTTAATATATAGTAGTATTTTCTCAAATCCAAACGTTATATTCTAAATAGTAAAATAATAATTAGTATGAAATGAATATG
The DNA here is from genome assembly GCA_018467065.1 of Ephestia elutella. NCBI lineage: Eukaryota > Metazoa > Arthropoda > Insecta > Lepidoptera > Pyralidae > Ephestia > Ephestia elutella. The sequence goes on along the minus strand of CM031576.1, from coordinate 7,918,348 downwards.
ATTGCTACTGCTCATATAGAGGGCGCGCGCGGTATTGCGATCAAGAAATAGGGAATATTATTAAATTTATGATAAGTGCGATAGTATCACGCTAGTGGGCAGGACTGTCTTAGGAAGTAGAGTATTTTGACAATGACAAGCCTTTCAAAGCATGACAAATGTCATTAACTTGTGCTCCAGTGCAAAGGGTGGTTTGTTTACTGCATGTCCTGGTGGCGCCATCTTCATCGAGCTTTGTGTTATATTCCCTATTGCTGTGATTGTGTGGACTATTCTTTTTTATATAACCGCGCCCGCGCTCTATTTGACCAGAGACTAAAAATTCCCTGTGGAATATTAACTTGTGGTGATTCTTCAGACTTATGACGTAAGCCTTAATTACTATACATTCCACTTGTATTTAAAACTATTTGCCTTCAAATTGTCTATTTTCTATTTACAATTATGGCCGATTTTGAAATGAAAAAAATCGATATGAATTTTTACAGATTGATGGACCAAAAAACTGGAATGTGTATGTATTGTATAGACATAATAAAATAGCTCTCTGAATTTTTCCAATTGTTTTCTTATTGTCTATTTATAGTGTACATACGAATTGTAAAACAAACGATTAATTTTTTCAACTAATCTTGTAACTGGTTAACCAAGAAAGATGGTCATTAACTTTTACAAAAGACAGTAAAATTTGATTCAAAATAAATTTTAATTTTATTTTTATGACTATTGGGATATGTATTTAAGGATGCAACATTGGTTTCTACAATTTTCAGACATATAGGGGTTTGTTACTAAACTCTAAAAATGCATAGACATGTAACGAATGTCAAATTTTAAATTATGGCGAATATTTGCCGCGCATATTCATTCGCATATGCAAGTTTTATTTAAAATGTTGTCTTGATTATGGCTAAAATGTTTTCGCTGATTGCCTGCATTGCGTTGCATGGGCATGCCTGCATTCGTCATAATTTGCGTGTAATTCCACAAATTGAATTTAATTAATAATGCCGATCATATCAGGTTATTTACGTTTGATAGGTTGAAAAAAAAAACAAGTATTTGATTTTACAATGATTTTACAGTGTGTTTTTTAATTTGTTAAATTTTGTGCGAATATTCGTTACATCTCTTATGCATACAAGGGCCGGATCATATTTTAATAATAAAAAGTAATAGGCATTATTGAATCGCTAATAATCAAACTTTGAAACTTTGTTTAGAACTTTGAATTTTTTTTTATTATTTGACCTAGTTTTTTTATTTTATGTTATTACGAAATTACAAATAAAATCTGGGGTTATTAAGTTTTTCCATGTCTATTCTTACATGAATACGATTACGAAATGAAATAAAGCATTCATTAAGTTTTTAAATTAATTTTGTTGCTTGCTTCAAGTTCTAATGTATCCCGCAGCTGTGTAGAAAATATTTATTTATACTACTGGAGTTGCATTTTGGGTCTCAGTTTTTATGAGTTTCTAGGCTGCCTGAAAGACTACTAAAGTAGAAATCAGTCAACTTGGCTCAAAAGTTTCCTGACGCCTATGCACCAGTGTATTCTAATTTTTCTAACGACACTTTCGAAATGTATGAAAATTATCAGTTACCACAATTATTGTGTAAAATTCATTTTTATACATTTCGAAAGTGTCGTTAGTAAAATTAGAATACACTGGTGCATAGGCGTCAGGAAACTTTTGAGCCAAGTTGACTGATTGACATACGCGTCAATAAACTTTTAGGCCTACATTATTTATACTTTACGATACTTTTGCCATCATCTAATTTTAAGTTTAATTTTTGTAATTTATCTGTGCAATAAACTATTATCTTGTCTCTAGGATTGTGTAAGTTTTTTCGCTGGCAACGAAAACTATGTGACTAATAAGAGGTTTATTGTACAAAAAGCTTATCGATAATTTCCTTAGCAAGTTTCAAGGCCAGTGAAACGTAAAACCACTTTTTAACCACAGCCAGATTGCATCCGGGACCCATTTAACCGACTGAATAAGTAGTACGAGATTTATGGGAACATTTTTCTTGCCTTGTAATTTTCTGACTTGGTTACACTACAACGACAATGTATGTACGCGATGAGTGTAGTTTTGTTATTAAAATGTCTTGAAATAATAAGTGTCATAATTTTTTTGCCCGAGACACATTTTGTGCGATATATCTATAGTCTGCTTTTGGCAAAAGCCGAAGTTAACTATAATATTAAATACAAAAAATATTTATATCCAGTGACCAGTTGGTAAATAATTAAGCTATGAAATGTTAACCGACGCTGCCAACCTATGTATTCAGTGTATTGTGTGTAATATGTCCTATGCTCCGCTCAAATGATGTCTCCTGCTTTAGGTTTTGACGATTTCAATGATTTGAAATATAAAACTACTTCTTGATTTGGGTATTTTTTATTTTTCACTGTATGATTTAAACCTGCACATTTTAGATCAAGTATCAACAGTAAAGTAACTACAATAAATCTAATCAAAAACATCATGAACTTCTTAAACCCACAATGTTTGTTTTTATTGTAAATATTCATGATGAGTTCACATGTTCTGGCAAATTTATTAATGGGTTTCCTTCCCCAAAAATATAATTCACTAAAGAGATACATATTTACCTAATAACTGTTGTTGTAATACCTATAGGATTTTATTTGAAAGCCCACAGATAAAAAACGAGGCCAAGACAATGCATACAGCGTGTTGGGACTGCGTTCTATGTTTTATGCCCCGCCCCACTTTGACGAGGTAATTTAATATGAGTAGTTACTAAATGTACTGAACAGCTTTCCAATATATTGAACAGATTTTAATGAAAATTTGTACAGGGTCAGGTAAGGTAAAACCTGAATCACATGGTAGATTTTACCTTAAATTTCCAAAGGAGTAAAACCTGGAATCGCAGCTAATAAATTTAACATGTTGAGCGTAGATTTTATATTTCGTAACAGTAGCGTAGGTCTCAAAGGACTGTGTTTCAAGGATGCTTATTGAAAACAAGAGCATAGAAACATGTCAGTTGGAGAAGGTGCAGTTGACTAGCCAGTAGAATTTAAGTCGAGTAGCCTGAACGAGGCGGGGTTTAGTGGGATAGCGTATTGATTTGATATGCCGCTCCAGGCGAGGTCGTCATTGGAGAAGGCGGTTTCAAGGATGCTTATTGAAAACAAACATGTAATTAGAAGGTGCAGTTGACTAGCCAGTAGTAAGAGGTTAAGTAGCGCGAACGAGGCGGGGTAGATTCGTGGGAAAGCTTATATGATAGGGTTATCGCACCAGGCGAAGTAGTCGTTGGTGAAGGCGTAGTACGAGCCAGTAGAACAGGTTAAGTAGGTAGCGCGAACGAGGCGGGGTTTAGTGAGAAAGCGTATTGATAGGGTTATCGCACCAGGCGAAGTCGTCGTTGGAGAAGGCGTAGTACGAGCCAATAGAACAGGTTAAGTAGGTAGCGCGAACGATGCGGGGTTTAGTGAGACAGCGTATTGATTTGATATATCGCGCCAAGCAAAGTCGTCCTTGGAGAAGGCGTAATAGACGAGCTAGTTAGATAGATAGATAGATAATACGTTTAGTTGTGTCAGCTGAGACACATAACATAACAAACATAACATGAAATAAATGCAAAAAGTTCCTTTCCTATCCTATCCTAGTAGTTAAAGAGGTTGAGAAGCGCGAACGAGGTGTAGATTAGTGAGAAAGCGTATTGATAGGGTTATCGCACCAGGCGAAGTCGTCGTTGGAGAAGGCGTAGTACGAGCCAATAGAACAGGTTAAGTAGGTAGCGCGAACGATGCGGGGTTTAGTGAGACAGCGTATTGATTTGATATATCGCGCCAAGCAAAGTCGTCCTTGGAGAAGGCGTAATAGACGAGCTAGTTAGATAGATAGATAGATAATACGTTTATTTGTATCAGCTGAGACACATAACATAACAAACATAACATGAAATAAATGCAAAAAGTTCCTATCCTATCCTAGTAGTTGAAGAGGTTGAGAAGCGCGAACGAGGTGTAGATTAGTGAGAAAGTGTATTGATAGGGTTGTCGCTCCAGGCGAAGTCGTCGTTGGAGAAGGCGTAGTACACGAGCCAGTAGAAGAGGTTGAGAAGCGCGAACGAGGCGGGGAACATGACGCGCGCCGCGCGGTCGATGTGCGACACGCTGTTGATATGACCGCGATTGCCTGCAACATAATATATCTAGGTTAAGCATGTGAATGTGGGAATAGGGTAGGTACCTAAAATATTTTGATTGGTCATCAAATTATTTTAACTAAGTTGTTTTAATACGTGTAAGTAGTAAAATTACGGTGGCAAAAAAGTCGACTTCTAATAAGTGTTACACATCCATTAGTCCAAAGTCAGTCTGTAGCAATTTGTTGCTACGGACAACAAAGATTATGCCTAAATTATTAAAATTCCTATATACATCTGCAGTACCTAACCCTGCAGGTCGTACACAAACCATCTGAGAACCTGCTATGCTTTAGAAATTTTGACACTCATTTGAAGATAAGGCCGGGAGAGCTACTTACCAGCCTCGCCCTCCCTATGCCTCCGGCAGACGTTGTTCGCAACGTGATATTAGAAGACAAGGATGGGGGAGCTACTCACCAGCCTCGACCTGCCTCTGCCGCCGGTAGCGGTCGTCCCCCGCCAAGCAGTACAGCAGCTGTCTCCACCGCGGCACTCGTCGCTCGGTCTGCGTGGTGCGCTCCATGGTCAGGCGCACGGCGGGGACTGGCTCCGCGGGGCCGGCGTCGTCGGGGCAGCTGCTGTTAGCTGGCAATGTGAAGCTCTGAAAACATTAGTTAATAATAATATAGGTATTATGCGATTAGGCCGTCTTTTGCCTTTTTATGTGATAATGAGAACTCACGTAGTTAGTAGTTGAACGAGCAGAGCTGCGCCGACGCACAGCTAGCTGGCGTGCCGCGAATGCATCTCCTCCCACTTCTTCGATCAGCTCTTCCCATTCTGAATCATCTATTACGATTTCTCCGGAACCCACCTAAAATAAATGAATAATCATAGTAGGTAGGTAGGTACTTAAAGCTAAAGTAAAAATATTTTTATTACCTAGGTACAAAAAAATCTTTGTTTCTTTTCATGCTCAAAATAGAATACATATTAAACTTTGAAAAGAGCCTCCGATATAGACTTATTATTAAATATAGGGGACTACCACGCCCCCTTTAAGTCTATATCGGCGAAACGAATAAAAAATAGAATTTAGAATAAAATAAAATCTATAGTACTAATTGTACCTGAGATGTACAAAAATCCAAAAATAAAAATAAAATCTTAATCATAATAATGTAAAACTTAAACGCAGGTACCTTGGTAAAGTAATGTACTCCGGCGAACTCCAGTAGCGTGGCGATGCAATAGAAGAAGCTCATCAGCAAGAACCAATCGAGGGCGGTGGCGTAGCGCACCTTGGGCAAGTCGGTCCGCGAGTCCAGACTTATGGTTGACAACGTCAACACTGTAGTGATCCCTAGTCCCACGCGGTCCGACGTGGCCTGTGTAGAAAGATGTTGAGAGATGTCCGAGGAAACATAAGAAAGCGCATATCCTGAATTACTGTACGTCGTCGGTCGTCAACAAAGGAAGCAACACAACCGCATCGCATCACTACAGAGCTTCGCGTAGTGTATTTTTCTTTAATTGACAGAGATAAGGAACCTGAACAGTTATAACGGTTGCACGTTTGTTTTAAATGAAATGGGTGTGGTAACACACGAGAGTTATAATAGTGTGATTCATGTATATACCACTTTACCGACGCGCAACGTTTTGTGAGGTCAACTGTTTCGACACTATTACGATTAAGTAACAAAATAAACCTTCGAGCAACAAGAACTTCCGCGAGTCCGTGTTGCTCTATGAAATAAACCACAGTTAATTTGAATTAAGGTAACTCTCCGACATACCTAATATTCAACAAAAAGATATCATCATCTACAGCCTTCCATTACCCACTGCTGGGTATAGGCCTCCTTCTGTCTACGCCAACCTTCTCGGTCCTGGGCCATCCTACTCCAGTTGTTGCCAGCAATATTCTTAACGTCGTCGATATAATACTTATGTTTTTTCTAAGTAAGTAGATCTGGAGCTAATATGACCTACGTGTTACACCTAAAACAATCTTTTTGGTCACGTCAACCTCCTAACTTACTTATACAGGACAGGGCAGGTAACCAAGTTCATAATAAGCAAGCCAAAAAAATAAAATATTATTATTGCGTATTTACCTCACGATGTATCCAGAAAGACACCCACGAGAGGACCACAATGAGGATGCAGGGCACGTACACTTGAATGAGAAAATAGCCGGTGTGCCTCTGTAGATTGAACGACACTTGAAGAACCGAGAAGTCCCCTGTATCAACGATATCAGATGTATTATTGCTGTACATATATTGCATGTGTAAAATTGATCGCGTCTGATTTCGAGAAACCATTTGGCGTAAGTAAGTACTTAAGTGCCGTGGTACTTATGCAGGGCGGAGTTATGTTACGTTTATCATGTTACATCATGTTATATTATATGCTATCTTGGATGTTTCTTGTTTAGTATGGTAATATAGGTAGGTAGGTACGTTAGTAGTATTAGTTACATGATGATAAGCAGCCATAAAATGTACTTATTTTGTGAGCCTACATATATTGCGCTGTTTGCCACCAAGAGAATCTTCTACCCGCAAGGCTTGGACTTGTATATTTTCTTGACATAAGTAAGACGCTCTTTTCGGTGAAATTCTGCACCATTCCAGCAAATGTATGTCTCAGTGCGTAAAAGCCGATTCGTGTCAATGACGCCCGCGAAGCGAAGTCGTACGTTTGACATTATTTCATATTTGCCAAACGTGAAAAGTCGAATCATGTTTATGTTGAACACTTTCGAGGTAATTTAAGATAAATGCAACGTGTTTCGGTTACAATTTAAAGTCAAGAAAATATTCAATGACAAAGTTACTTTTTCAGTGGGTAGGTACTTACCTACTCTTGTATGTGTAGAGAGAGATTTATTAAAATCTATAAGTACTTACCTACCTACTTAATTAAATATTATAGTTTTTTAGAGTAAAACTTATTTCCATGTAATAATGTGTTAATGTACATAATGTGCCCATTCAAACTCCTTTTACGAAATGTACCAAAGGAATAAGTAATAGGTATACGTCTTATTACGTCATTATTATTGTTGGCCCAGTCGTAGAGAATGGCTGGGGCTGAGTAAATCAAATATCGTTGTTTTCCATAACTGAATCCATGTGTACGGAATCACATTAGCCCGCTAAGCGGATAAGCGCGCCACTGCAGGTCGGGTCTGATTAGTGAAGATGAAAGCTGCTAAGTTATTGTCACACAGGCGCCGCAAGCGGGAGCGTTTTCAATTTCCCATCCAAAGGGGGTTTCGGTTTCTTTTCTTGGTCAACATTGGTGTGTGAGATTTTAATAGCAGAGATAACCAATGCATAGAGGGATCAATCAAAGTTATGCCAAATGTTATACCTAGGTAATTAGGTACGTACTCCTACGTACATATGTGGACAAAGTATTTTTTCCAGGAAAGTTGAGGCATGAAACCTCGAAGCTAACATGTAGTTTCCTTCTTCTACCTTTTCTAAGATTCATACTCTACGGATGATACGGAATGATGTAAATTTCTGTAAAAAAATGACCCAGTCACAGATTAGAGGATTGTTTTAATGCCACAATTAAGCTTATTTTCTGGTTTCCGCTACCGCGTCATTGATGTGAACAGGTCCTTTAAGAGGTGGGCGGGCGTGGTGCTATACTGCGATTTGAGGGCTTTTTCGCTCGCTGCTTCCAATATTGATAGCGTTAACACATTTTTCAAGATTTCTTATACGTCTTTAAATATTTAAGAGTAATTGAATATATTCTTCTAAGTTTGGGGTTAAAACAAGAGATTTTTGTCATAGGCGATGGGCTAGCACCCTGTCACTATATCTCTCCATTCCAATAAGCCTCAACTAAGCGTGATCTACCCCGTAAGGGATAAAGACGTGACGTGATACTGTATCTATATTCTTCTAAGCTGCTGGCATTTTCCCTTACTTCCATTATAGATCGCCACCAGTGCATTTTCCCGGGATGACAAGTACCCTATTTCCTTATCACTGTGTACTTCTTTCTAATTACGTATACGAACTTGAAGGAATATTGGTTCAGTAGATAAAGCGTGAAGAGGTAACAATCAAACAAACAAAGAAACAAACTCACTTTCGCATTATAATATTAGTTAGGATTATATTATAAAAATATTCGTGTCTAGGAAGGAGATTGGCTTACCTTCTCGCCTCGTAAATGTGAAATTTCTGTAGGGGTAACTGATGAGGTCAAATTGTGACAGAGTCATGCCTGGAACGAAGTTGACGCTCTCGGAGTTCTGCCACTGGTACACCAGTTGTTGGTTGGAGTAGGCATCTGATGGTAAATAAATAGTTATTAATACACAAAGCATTGTCTTTGTTGTCATTTTATGGTGAAAAATTGGTCAAATATTAGTCAAAAAAAATGGCCAAATTTTGGTCTAAAATAATGAAAATTTGCCATTTCGACTGGAGATGATGAAATCATTGTCACGACTACTATTATTAGAAGCACAAAAATCGGAATGTTGATCTGGTGTTTGAAATTGCCGCTAAGGCCTTTAGTTTGTTTGAAAACTCTGATACCATACCAGCTCCGACCACCAAATAGAAAGAAAATACGAGTAGGTATATTAGAAAAATTGTCATCTATTGCAATTAAAAACAATACTCACAGCTTCCCAGTATGAGTGGACAAGACTGCCTGTCCATCGGAAAATTGCGGAGCTCCATCGGACATTTCGCTTTGATTGTGAGTCTGAAAGTAACGGACTATCCGATTATAATGAAATTCTGAAATAATGTGTTTATTTCCACTAAATGTTAGTTAGGTACACTTGACACTAAGAAAATTTTGGAAACATGTCCCCGAATTGAAAGTTGTCTTCGTGAACCCTTATTATTTTTTTATTCCAATGTTACCTAACATAGCCATGGGGCCAAGAAAATCACCTCATTTTGAGGTATGGAAGATGTCATAGAAAAGAAAATATTCTTATTATTTCAGAGAGCATTCCAAAGTTCATTTTTAACAAACACAATAAGTTTTTGTCCATTTCAACCATTTAAATAATATCTGTAAGCGTAGTAAGCGAATACGGCTTGGCGATTACGAAGAGCAGCGAACATGGATTTCAGCAAGCTAAAGTGATTGCAGGATTTCTGCCTTGTCCGGTAACTGCCGCTTAGACTAAACCGATTAGTGACCGATTGCACTGAATATCCCGCTAACACGTCCATGCCGTTAGACCAATGGGCATTAAAGTACAACTACGAATTCAAACCTGAAGATTACTTGATTTTTATCCAGTTGAATGATTAAAGCCCTTGACTTCAAGAGTATTACTGTGACTCATCGATAGGTACTTTTTTCCCTTTGAGTCTCAGTGTTACTATTCTTGGTATGACTCATCGGGAACAAACGAACTAGACTGCAAATTTATCATATTTTATGAAATGTTTTTATGGAATTCTAATCCTATGAGCTCAAAAAAGTATTGTGATAACTTCAAGTTTCTTACTTATTCATGTCGGTAACAAAAATAAATTAAACCCGTGAAAAAATAAACCGCAATAGTTATACAACTGTATAAGTCGAAAAGTATCGGCGGTACTGATAAATCGGAATAATGTTTCAATGCCAGTGCGTGGGTTTTTTAATTCAAGAATATTCATAGCGATCCACTCCCATGAATAACTTGGCGGGTAATCGGAGCGGGATATTTTTCACTCTGCCAATTAAAATGGCGGACGTAATGTTTGTGCAGCGACTACGAAATTAATGAAGCTCTCTGCGCTACAGTCATCGGAAATTGTTTTCTCAAAATACTTTACTAGTTTTAAAAGTTTTAAGTGGAAAAAGTACATTTCGTTGAGAAAAGCTCTTCATCTTTCCCGATGAATGGGGACAAAGTTGTCTCTATAAATGAAGACAAAGGATCCGCAACGTAATTACCTCATTGAGTACAAAATGTCACCGTGTTGGCTGATCCTCAATAACTTGTTAGGCACGGTGATGGTGTGCACGTAGGAATGCTTGCCATTGTAGAAATAGGTGTCGGGACGCCAAATTCTCTCCAGCATTTTAATCGAAAGAGATAAAGACCGTATGGGGCCAAAGAATGACAGCCGCGCGTCGCGCCAATACTGTCTGAAGTAACAGTCCATCGAGTAATCCTGAAAATAAAGAAATAATGTTAATTGAATGTCTCTACATAAGCTTGTATTGTAAAATAGACACACAAACAAACTTGAAAAACACGACTGACAACTCACATGCAAGGAAGGAATCTAAAAATACCTCTCACATCAAAATCTGTTAAGCCGTTCAAGACTTATGGGGGAATATAGAAACTTACATACATAAAACATACATGGATCCTGAAAAGTCGTCGTCAGAAACATAAATCAGTCGTGTAAAAACAACAAAATTATCTCATTCTGAAAGGCATAAAAATAAGTAGGTCACCTATAGATATAAATATTTTTCCATTTGTGATTTGAAATCTGAACTCCTGAGGGCCGGAGGTGGCCTTTATGATGAGATTTATTCACGTGTTGTTTTTCATTTATTTTTAGCGCAATTGAGGTTCCAGAATCTAAAGACAAAATGAAATGATTTCTTGTTTTTGTATAAACCAAAAGTGTATTTGTTTATTACCATATCCAATTCGGAGACTGGTCCCATACTTCTGATCAATATGTTTGTTTGTACGACTGTAGGATAACCTAAAACATAAAAAATGAAGTAGTATATGAAACAGTAGAATAATGAATAAGTTACCTACACAAGTATGGTGTCTGCCATAAATTCTGATAAATTAGCTAAAAATAAAAAGTTAGCTATTGAATTTGACTTTCTACCACCAAAAAAACTTAAGCAGCTACGCAACATTACCTTTGCCGTGCGTCGGAAGTTGCGAGTTTTCGTAGTTTTTCAGGAGGTTTTCCAAAACGAGCGTGATGTTTTTGGAAACGGCGTCATTGATGCTCCTCTTGGTGTTTCTCCTCCAATCAGTGACGTCAACGTAAGAACCGTTGACGTCACTCGACAACAATAACTCTTCAGAGCTGTCGTCCCAATAGTCCTGGTCCGTCTCCACGGCATTGTGGGAAGGATTTTTAGTGGTCGCGGATAAAATCTTTTGAGTGTGCAGCGCTGTAGCGTCTCGGGACTTCAAGGATGTCAGCGTTATTGGAAATGTTCCATTTTTAGTCGTCAAGTAGATTGCTCCTTTCGCGTCCGCTCCTAAAACGCTATGAAAAATCATAGATTTTGTTACTCAAATTTATTTTTTATTAAATAAGTACCTTAATTTAATATACTTACTATAAGTAAAAAATATATTTATTAATACGTGAAGCCATATAATAGATCAATTCTAACTAATAATCAATTATAAGAGTTCTAACTATTAGTTAGAATAGATCAGTTAGTGAAGCCATAATTCGGATCAGTCAGTTCAAATTGTAACATTTTTTCGGGTGATACGAGTATGTTGTAATGTGCTTGATTAATTGCTGGTGAAAGTAAATAAAAAATAAAGAAGAGAAATAAAGAACAATTTTTTATAATTAAAATTTGATTGAAAGAACATTGAGATGGAAGTTGTTGTAACTTTCATCTGTTACTTACTCTCTCTCTCTCTCTCTCAGCCTAAAGACGTCCACTGCTGAACAAAGGCCACACATCTGTTACTCACTCACAAGAATAATAATAGATACAATTTTCTGTTGAAAATCGTAACAAAGGCAATATTTGTCTGAATATTTAACACTTTGCCACGACCTCGTTATTCTGTTAAAACCGCTTTTAATATGGTATACCTCTCAAGACGGTGGCCTGGCAACGAGCCCGGTCCACCTTTTTTTGTTTCGGCTTATGTTAAAAAGGGTTTCCTAATAGCTCGATACCGGGTCGTTTTTATTCATCGCAATACTTGGCCATTTATATTTATAAGGGGATTTGATATACATTGATTTAAATTCCAATATTGTTACTAATGTCTCAATATAAACTTTACATCTTACGATCCGCAACATGCTTCGTCAAAATAAATGATAATTAATTAATTTAAGATTCCTGGAGACATTTTACTACGTCATCGTAATTCTAAGTCTCCTATTTCCGGGTTGTGGAGGTTCCCTCGGGTGCCCGTTTCTATTAATCTGACAGAACAGAATCAGGGATCGCCTGTCGTGGACACGCGAGGAAGAGGCTTCATTTCCTAACACGTGACACTTCCAGTTTTCGACAGCCTGCATTAAAGTTAGCGAACTTCCAATTCGAATTTACATTTGAATGTTTGAAATATGTTATATGATACATTATTATAAATAAAAGTTAGCCGTTATGGGATGCCCGCCCGGAAGATGTAAAACATCTGAGCTTGGCACGACGGCGTCATGCCATTTTCCGTCACGGCATTCGAGTCGATTTTAATGCATGTCAATAGATGTTTTAAAAAATGCCAAAAAATAAGACTGATAGTAGTTGTTGAATCACTCAACAACATCTATGTTATTTATAGTTAATACATAATTTTGATAGTATTTGAACCATTCTCAGTCAATAGGCCATTAGATACAAGCACAAATAGCGAGTGAGCTCGACAGCTTCCAATATTTGGCAGTAGTCGATCGCAGTTCTCGAAGGCTGTCTAATTGGGGCCTGACACGCGATGATTGCGTCTCTTCGAGCTCTGATTTGATTGCAGCCTGCAGCATGTTTATCTGGGCCCATTTGAGGCCCATTCATACGGTATTTGGGTCTTGAACGGATTTCAATATGGTTGTTAACTCAAATAATTGGAGCATTATTTTTATAAGCAAAATTCAATTTAATCGTATACTCAATTGAACTTGTTCCAAAGGATTTAAATGTAGGTAGGGTCATAGGTACTTTCCTCTAATTTATGCAAATCAAATTATATTCAATTATATACCTACTTGTAGGTTAGTAAGTCTAATTATAATTAAGTGCCTATTTTACTATGGGGTTGATTTCTGAATGAGGAACATCACTTGATGAAAAATCCACCTTGAAAGACGAATGTTAACTGAAACATAAATGTATTAGCTTCCTAATTATTAGCTGATATCAATATAACCATTCAAAAACACTCATTGATTGATGAGAAAAGTCGCAAAGATATCGAGAGGTGTCCAAAAGTACTTTTTTAACGAGATAACTTCTAAGTTTTCTCATCTTGTGCCGTGGAGTCAATCAGACGCCTTAGTTTAAGAATATAAATCAATTAAATTTGAATTAATCACTCATCTCTCCGAATTTATTTCAGAACTGTAATATTTCCTTTGTTCTTTATGACATGTCTTTAACCAAGGCTCTATGGGACTATTATACGATTTTTTTTTGCACAGCTGTAAAAAAAAACTCTCATTTCGCCCTCGAAGAAGGTCAAGATCCACTTTGGGGGTCGTTCAAGAAGAAATCTCAAGTTATCATATGGAATTCACAATCCGTAACGTTCGGGATTATCCGCGTGAGTCGCTTCTACTTAACCAATCCAGAATTCTAAATTTCCTCTGGGTCCAAAATCCGGAAACTACTTAAGCTTTGAAAACAGTGGATCTAGTGGAAATTTAGTCATGATATCGTAATTAAAAGGTAAAATTGATCAATTTTCTGTATGTCAGTCAAGTTTGTGGACGCGGCTTGAATGAGAAAAGCGGCGGGCTTCAGCGGAGGCTGCGCGTGGCATTAATGAAAATTAGCTCGGTCCAGCATGCTCGCTCATTTGTCTAGATAATAGCCCAAGCTTTCTATGGACTTGAAAAGCGTTTTAACATGTTTTGAAAGCAGATTTACCGCTTGAATTCGTTAGACGGTTTTATCTTTTATTACATTGGACGGTCAATGGAAATATGGTTTACCTATATAGTAGCGATTAAAACCTGGTGATATATAGCAAAACTTTTCATCAACAAGGGACTGTATGTATATCATAGAAATAAAAATAAATAGCATTAACAAGCAAGAAGCGAAATATTGAAACTCATCCATTGTTTGTAAGTATGTAGTGAAACTTACTTTTTACGGATATTATAAATGCAAAAGTTTGTAAGGACGATTGGATGTTTGCAATTCCTTCATGCAAAAACTAGGCACGAATACAGATATTGATGAAATTTGGAACGCAGGTGAGGAGGATATCATGGGAACAAAGTTTTTGAGAAGAATAAAAGTGAGTATAACACATAACACTCCTTTTTTAAGCAGTCGTGTAAAAAACAATGATAATAATGTACAAAGTAGAGTTCTTGGCATGATGATGCATTTTAGTGTCCAAAACTAAAGCGAAAAGTACTTATGTAAGTATAAAAGTTGTCCCGCCAGTCACGGTGTAAGTATGTAAGTGCAAGTTAGGACGGTGCGGGGTCACAAATAGAGAAATACGCGAACAACTCACATTAGCGTCGCGTGGGAGAGTTTTTCAACTTAGATACTCAAGCTCTGAGTGAGCCTTGTCTATCTTATTATGGATAAACTAATCCATAATCATTTGTTGTGTTGGTATTAGTTGGAATATAATTTTAATTTTAAAAGTCTTGCTTGACAAAATTGAAGAAAAAGAAGTTCAATAAATTAAGGAAATAATAAAACATAAGAAATAAATATTAAAGAAATAATAATACAATAAGTAATAAAACATAATTTCCACAATTCTTTCGAAATCCTAACTAATATTATAAATGCGAAAGTGAGTTTGTTTGTTGGTTTGTTTGTTGCCTCTTCACGCTTTGTCTACTGAACCAATCTTCCTGAAATTTCGCATACACATAGCTGGAAGTACGGAGAAGGACATAGGGTACCTTTCATCCCGGGAAAAAGCACTGTTTCCGTGGGAAATTCACGCGGGCGAAAGCTAGTATGATATAAAATAAAGGATTTCAAGTTTATTCGTTAATACTTTACCGAACAGTAAAAGAAAAACAAAAGAAGTTTAATTGCTGTAACTGCTATAGCAGTTTACTATCCATTAGATTGTATGAAGAATGCATAAAGCATGGCAGATAGAATAAAGAAACATACTTACATGAAACTTGAAAAAACCGCGATTTACCCGTCGTCCCTCCAGTATCCCTCGTGTAATTAAACAAATAAGTTGTAGGGGAATGTAAATAAAATGAGTCGAAGAGAGAGTTCTCTACAAAGTTATAAAAAAACATTTTTGATTTTTTTTAAATTGAACCCTGTATCTGCGGCTAGCTAGAAGGTACGAGTACATACATTGAGAAATTGTGATGCATTGAGCGTACCGTTCCCGGCGATTTATTTACGATAGCCATTAGTTGGGTAAGTGACGCTAATGTGATGGGAGCCTTTCGGTAATTACATATTGAATCCTGCACTGTTGTATTGCTGCTAACATGATTTATTGCGTTACTTTAGCGCTTTTGTTTCCTGGTACTATACTACTCGGTAATAGCATTTTTCTTAGGGCTAAAACAATTAATTTATTTGAATAGTTAAATTTTCGCAATGAGCTGCTATCCACTACGTGAAGAAGTGTTACGAGCTGCTACAAATAGAATGCTACGAGCTAAGAAACGAATGCTACGTATTGCTACGAAATAAATGCTACGAGCTGCTACGAAACAAATGCTATTTATTGCTACGAAAGCAATGCTACGAGCTGCTACGAAACGAATGCTGCGTATTGTTACAAAATATAACTAAATTTAAGGAGTAGTTTCGTAACATATTTTGGTGGTACATACAAAGCCGAAAAATTTCAAAGAATTTTCCGAGAACAGGGAATTTTCCGGGTGTGAAGTTTTTCTAAGGTCGCCTAAACAGGCATTATAATATACTAGCTTTTGAAATTTCCCACGGGAACAGTTTTTTTTCCCGGGATGAAAGGTTCCCTATGTCCTACTCCGTACTTCTGTGTATAGTTAACACATAGTTAGAAGCACGGAGATTCAGGAGAGTTAGATGCAAAATTTCAGGAAGATTGGTTCAGTAAATGAAGCGTGAAGAGGTAACAAACAAACTCACTTTCGCATTTATAGTAGTTAGGATTAGGATAGGATAGTTAGGATCATGTAAAATATTGTCACCATCATGTTTTCCAAAACGGATTTTCAAAATATCTAACAACAATAAACATTTTCGCAATCAGTTGGAAACATACATTATTATTGGATGATTTGAAAGACGTTGCCCTTGCAAATTGACCTTGAACAATTTACTTTCCTTTGTGGCGATGACAAAAGTGATTGTGCGGCGTCATCGAGCACAAGGGCCCTCTGTCGAGGACTCTCCTCGTCACAAAATGTGCCAAATTGTCAACTCTCGCGTCGATGCCACCCCTGATACCGGGAGATCAGCCGTGCAACTTATATACAGTGTGTTGAAAGAGGTTATATAGATACAGGTGAATTTAAAAACATCAGCATCCTTTCTACTAGAGAAAGTACTCATGAATATGAGCAACTTTTTGTATGGGACCGACTTAATCCGACCGAAAAAGAAATCAGCTGTTCCATTCATTTTGGGCGAGTAGGTATTGTAAAATAGTATGGAACAGGTGTTTTTTTTTTGGTCGGATTAAGTCGGTCCGATACAAAAAGTTGCTCATATTCATGAGTACTTTCACTAGTAGAAAGGATGCTAATGTTTAAAAATTCACCATGTACCTATAATTACAGTTTGTCCACTAAGAATGTAAAATATCCACGTGGTAATATCAGTTTGATTACTTAGTTTGGCCACGAGGAAGCAAGTCACTTTGCACTTGCAAAGTCAAAGTGAATCATATCGGATAAAGGTTAAGTTCACTTGAAAAGTAATAAAGCCGCCTTTTGCGAATCGAATTTAAAGTTTTTATAAATAATGTTCAGTTGTATTGTATATGCTGTATTTTTATGTGCAATAAAGGGTTTTGTAATAAATTACTATATACTACATGTTACATCGTGGCCGTACATAGATATAAATATAAAAAAATCTTGCGCATTGTCGATAAACGACTAGTACATATATACAATTTTTATAAGAGTAGGTATGAAACCTTGATATAAGATATTTTTACACGGAATTTTAATCCTTTTTTGGCTTGATATGCCCCTTCATATCATTTTCCTATTTTAATGAAATTTACATAGAAGCCTCACAAAGAAAAAAACTTTTATTTGCCTGAGCCAACATTATCACGGAGCCAATTAAATTTGTCTTATACCTAAACCCCTCTTCATTAATTATGCGCTGCAAGGGTTTATGTTTTTATAATTTGGGTTCCTTGCGGGCTACGTTCCACCCCAATTTACCCTATTGTCACATCGTTAAGGTTTTCTGGCAAGTAAATAACTTATAATAACTTATAATTATTTATATATATTTAATTAAAATTTATCAAATCGTGGAGCTATGTATATCGTAAATAAATGTATGTAAATTTTAAAATATTAATAGCAAACTTTAAAATATCAATCTAAATACTGATTCATGTCTTCAATAACCGGCAAATTACAACCGCTGTATACTAGAAAATCGTAAACGAACATCAAAACGTTGCTGAGCAGAAATATGATGTTTATAGCTTGGAGATTGGGGTTTTCTGGGGATAGAGCTCGGGGGTCCGACAGTACGAACATGTGTCCCACCAGTACGACCCCACTCGGAATCGGTGGTGTTACGTCGAATATCTGATCCAGCACGTATCCTGTTGCCATTATCATGTGACCTAAGTACGGCAGGAATGCCTGCAGTTGAAAAACAAAATAATTTAAATCCTTCATGCATATGATCTGAGTGACGCGGCATCAGCATCATGAGCTTCCCTTACTGAGCACTGAGCGAAGACTTCAATTCTTTGTATTCTCCGCACAAAGATATTATGTTCGCTAAAACGAAATAATGATTTATCTTGAAGTCGCGTCTGCATTGGTTGACATAGATGAAGTCTTCAGCGATCGTACAAATGTCAGACATCATGGCGAGGAAGTGTCCGGATATGATTAAAATATTTCCAGAAAGACACGGACTGGATTCTTCACATAGGAATTTTCCAAAAAGGTATCCAAGTAGAATACAGAAACTGCCGATTAATGATAAATAAAAATCTGCGGTTATCATAAAATAGTTGGTCACAGTTGAACAATCGACGTTTTCTTCAGCGTGATAATGAGAAAGCCATTTCGGAATGCAATTCTTCATTTTAGGCGGATTTCCATAGCTTGGAGAGGAGTTACTCTTGAATTAGGTATCAAACACAGATAAAGAATTAAAATTTTGGGACATATTTTAACTTAAGTGTTCCTGAATTGCTCATAAGTATTATTTACATCGTTTACACGCTCATCTTTTAAATTTTTTGCCTATTTATTAAAATATTGTTATAATTGTATACAATGAAAGAGTGACATGTGTGATGCGTGACATGTTCTTTTTTTCTTTTTTGGTAATAGCAAGCCAAAGAAGCATATTAAAAAAATACTCTTTTCTTGCTCTATAGCCGAAATAACTAAAAATAACTCATAGAACTTGAGCTTATATTGTAAATGCGAAAGCTTTCATGTGTTGTGTGAGAAGAATAACGCAACGGCAAAATCCACTCGATATATTTCGATGAAAATTGGTACACTATACCTATGAGTAGAGTAGAATCTAAAATAGAATAGCTACAATTGAGCTTGAATTTACCACGGGAGCGAAGTCCCGGAGCACAGCAAGTAAAAAATAAAGAAAAAATATTAGCCATATTATTGGTGTCTCTCAACGCCAATTGCAGAAAAGTTTTATATTTATGACCAGAAACAACTAAAAAGAAATCTTCAAGAAATCTAATTATAATCTAATTTGTGTCGGAAAGTTTGCACGATTGGTTCTGGAGGAGTTCCTCAAGACGACCAAATTTTTTTGTGAAACACCCTAATCATTACAAGAACATTTGTAGCGTTGGGGCGAAGGTATTTGTTTAGTGAAGAGAAGGGTTATTCCTTAGGGAGAGGAGTGCTCCGACGACCGCAGTTTCAGCTATAATAAAATGGTACGCACAGATGTGTAAGGGCCGCAAAAAATAAATTAGGCATATTTCAGACTTAAGTGTCCATCGAGATGCGTACAATTTATTTCAATGTAGTATTTTGTTTTGCTTTTTTGTTTGGGATTTAAATACAAACTATTGTGATAAATAAATATTAAACAAAAAAAAATATGTCAAGTGACTACCATTGATGGTATAATTATAATAAGTAAGAAGATTTTCGCTGATTTCTTTTGTTTTTTTGATTGTTATTCAACGACGAGAAAAATTTGAAAAGCAGATTTTGTCGAGACGATCCCACTTCGAAACTTTTACTTGACTCACAGTACAATTATGTTAAAAGTATTTTTAACTTGGTGCCTATGTCAATTTTTACCATATAGATCTATTTATTTTTTATTATAATTGTTTTATATTATAAATTATAAAAAAATATTGCACAACACTACAAACATTTCGTACAAACTAACGCCATCTGGCATTTTCTACCAGTCTATCTACAGTACTTTAGTTATCTATAGTTTTTATTTTTACTGATTTAAGTACTATGAAATGATATATAGATAATACTCTACATTAGCTCATACGAAATTATTGACAGGTGCATGTGTTAGATGTTTAAATTCTTACTATAAATATTGGTTAACTTATTTATGTTTATGTTAATATAAATACTCAAAATATTATTAATAAAACTTGTGTTGGTTGTTGTTGCCATCGAAAGGTGTCATGGCGCCACGATGTGAATGGGGTTGAACTTCCTGTTTGATTCAAATTGATAAATAATAAATGTACCTATGTATTTAATTAAAGCTTCTAATTTGTAAATAACAAATTAATAATTAAATATATTTATATAAGGTAATAGTTTGCCTAAATTGTTAATGATCATTGTTTAGATTTAAAAGGATGTTGTACTTAGTTATTCGATTCGTGAGATAGGTAGGTACAGTTTGTAAGGCGTTGGCCATTAGTGTTTCTTGATTCACTTTTCGATTGGAGCTCGGAGTGTACGGATATAAAGATAAGTACTATGTATTATGTTAAGTAGATATAGTTATTCTAATTTATACTGTTATTCTGTTGCTTTGTCATATGAATAGTTCTTTGTGTTTTAATGATATTTTATATGAAATACAAGTGGCCCATCTGGGGTTTTTATAGTAATGAATATAGCTTTTGTCATGATAGGGACCATTACTGTTCGAATGAGTTTCTTTCGGGATTTCTTCTCAGCAGTGGTCGTTACGAAGTCCTAGTAGTCTTTAGCTTTGATATTGGGGTTCAATTATATAATAAACATTTGAACCTGATTGTATCTTTTCTTTATTTGAATTACCTACATTATTGATTGAGTAATATAGTAAAAGTACAAATATATTCATAAAACTATAGTCATTTATTAAATAACATAATATGTATATAAATATACATATAACCTATATACTTTTAACTGTGTTTCTAACATCAGAAGTGTGGATAGATTCCAGCCTACATAAACTAATCACTTTTTATTTTTCCTTAGTGACGCCTTTTCATCGCATCGATGAAACAATGACTTCGCTTTGCCGATTATCGACCCTGACAAGAATGACAACGGCACAGAGGTGTGGTGCAATCGAGTTGAGGCCGTCGGAGCTGAGCTAGGATGAAGCCAGATCCAACAGGCAGCTATAAACGGTAAGGCCTTTCGGGGCTTTGCTCTATTTGGGAGCCTGAAGCAGGCCGACCTTTGAACATGGGATAATTTTAAGAATAGTATAGTTAGTAGTAAACTTTGCTATCTATAAGTGGATTATGAGTCATTAAGCGATGTTGTGCATCCAATGTTAAAAAAAAAAAAAAAAAATTTTTTAAATTTAAATGCAATGTACCCGCAAAAATTAAAGTTGTCTGAAAACCCTATTAACTTTACATATTTGTGGGAATGAAAAGAGAATTTATTTTATTTTAATTGCAATGTACCCGCAAAGTAAAAATTATCTGAAAACCTTCATATTTGTGAAAATAAAAAGAGAAATTTTATTTTAATCGCAATGTACTCGCAAAATTAAAATTGTCTGAAAACATTATGTTTACATATTTGTGGGAATGAAAAGGGAACTTACGTAATTTTGTTTTGTCGATAAGGGTACATGCAAATTTAAATGGAGAACATTGTACATGCTATTTTACACAATTTCATAAACTGATACAATACAATGATAATGAAATTCTTTTAGTTAATCTTAATAATTTATTTTTTACTATAATAACGTTATCTAGTTTGGATTATTCCGATTAGTAATGTGATTGAATAATGAACCTCCCTAGCATAGGTCTATCTTGTCGAATGTCAGATTGGCCGATCGGTTTATTGAGTGTTTAGCGATTTATCAATTCATTTATTTATTTTACCTTTACTGTTTATACTTTGAAGAAATGCTGTATATTACTTATAGTATTTTGGGTTTGAAGAAAACGATTTGTATTATTTTTGAACATATTTATTACCTACCTTCTGTTTAGTATAAATCAAAAGATTTTGAGATATGACAAAAGTTATGTGATTGAGAACATATTTTTAATGTTGAATACTGATGGTGTTGAAAACGTTTTATACGTTATATATATTGATGGTGTTGAAAGCGTTTGATACGTTACTTATATTGATGGTGTGGAAAAGTTATATATTTAAGATATTGGTGTTGAAAACGTTTTATACGTTATATATATTGATGGTGTTGAAAGCGTTTGATACGTTACTTATATTGATGGTGTGGAAAAGAAAAGTTATATATTTAAGATATTGGTGTTGAAAACGTTTAATACGTTATAAATTTTGATGGTGTTGAAAACGTTTGATACGTTACTTAGGTATATTGATGGTGTAGAAAAGATATAAAGTTACAGATTAAAGATATTGGTGTTGAAAACGTTTTAAAACGTTATATATTTTGATGGTGTTGAAAACGATTGATACGTTACTTGTATTGATGGTGTGGAAAAGATATAATTATTGGTGATGATAATTATTATTTGTTGATTGTACCGATAACGTTTAATACGTTGAAAGTTATATTTATATTATTGGTGTCGAAAACGTTTATAACGTTACATGTTTTGATGTTGTTGAAAAGATATAAGTGAATGTTAAGTATAGATTTAAGTTATTGGTGATGATAACGTTTGATACGTTACTAATAATGATGGTGTTAAAAAGATGAAAGTAATAAGTAAAGATTTAAGTTTTTGGTGTTAATGACGTTTGATACGTTACAAATATTAATGGTGTTCAAAAGATAAAAGTAATGAGTAAAGATTTAAGTAATTGGTGTTGATGATGTTTGATACGTTACTAATGATGATGGTGTTGAAAAGATAAAACTAATAAGTAAAGATTTGTTATTGTTCTTGATAACGTTTGATACGTTACAAATATTGATAGTGTTGAAAAGATATAAGTAAAAAGTAATAAGTTAAGATTTAAGTTATTTGTGTTGACAACGTTTCGTACGTATTATTTGTAATATTAATGGTATTGAAAAGATAAAAATAATAAGTAAAGATTTAAGTTATTGGTGTTGTTAAAGTTTGATACGTTACTAATATTGTTAGTGCTGAAAGATAACAGTAATAAGTAAAAAATTTAAGTTATTGTTGTTGATAATGTTTAATACAGTATATATATTGATGGTGTATAAAAATGTTTGGATAAGTTTATGAAAAGTAATATGTTAAGTATTGAATCGAGTTATTTTTGTTGATAACTACGTTAAATATATATTGGATGGTATTGGAAATGTTTAAAATGCTACTAATATGAATGTTGATTAATAATATTACGCTAATTTGTTTCTATTGTGTTGAATATGGGTATTATTCTTGATTAATATATAAATGTTCTTTTAAGTACTTCGAGAACGAAGTACATGTCAGTATGGCCGTGTTAGATGTTTAAATTTTTACTATAAATATTGGTTAACTTTGTTTATATTGTGTTGAATATGGGTATTATTCTTGATTTATATAAATGTTCTTTTAAGTACTTCGAGAACGAAGTACATGTCAGTATGGCCGTGTTAGATATTTAAATTCTTACTATAAATATTGGTTAACTTATTTATGTTTATGTTAATATAAATACTCAAAATATTATTAATAAAACTTGTGTTGGTTGTTGTTGCCATCGAAAGGTGTCATGGCGCCACGATGTGAATGGGGTTGAACTTCCTGTTTGATTCAAATTGATAAATAATAAATGTACCTATGTATTTAATTAAAGCTTCTAATTTGTAAATAACAAATTAATAATTAAATATATTTATATAAGGTAATAGTTTGCCTAAATTGTTAATGATCATTGTTTAGATTTAAAAAGGATGTTGTACTTAGTTATTCGATTCGTGAGATAGGTAGGTACAGTTTGTAAGGCGTTGGCCATTAGTGTTTCTTGATTCACTTTTCGATTGGAGCTCGGAGTGTACGGATATAAAGATAAGTACTATGTATTATGTTAAGTAGATATAGTTATTCTAATTTATACTGTTATTCTGTTGCTTTGTCATATGAATAGTTCTTTGTGTTTTAATGATATTTTATATGAAATACAAGTGGCCCATCTGGGGTTTTTATAGTAATGAATATAGCTTTTGTCATGATAGGGACCAATACTGTTCGAATGAGTTTCTTTCGGGATTTCTTCTCAGCAGTGGTCGTTACGAAGTCCTAGTAGTCTTTAGCTTTGATATTGGGGTTCAATTATATAATAAACATTTGAACCTGATTGTATCTTTTCTTTATTTGAATTACCTACATTATTGATTGAGTAATATAGTAAAAGTACAAATATATTCATAAAACTATAGTCATTTATTAAATAACATAATATGTATATAAATATACATATAACCTATATACTTTTAACTGTGTTTCTAACACATGCATGCTTATATCTGAAATGATTGCGGCGGTAAACATAGTTCGGATCGGTAATTAACATTGATGGGAGCAGCTGTTTGCTGACCAAACAATTTTCTGGTGGGACCAATACTATTTTAATAACACTGTTGTATAACAAGGCACTCAGAAGATTGATCATATTTTACCTAATATAATTATTTTTCGCGGCGCGAAGGAATTGTTTGGTTTGCAAAATTTTAGGGCCTTAACTTATAAAAAGTAATAATTTACTACCAAATTTAAATAGTCTTTTTGCTGTATGAAATTCAATCAGGGAATGAAAATAAATAGGCGAATCGTTTTCGCCTTTTGATTTTTGTGGGGTTGGTAACCATAGAAATAATAATTCCTCAGGATAATTCCCCTAATGGGGGAAATGAATAATTATTATATGATAATTCATAAGCGCCTATTTTCGCACTGCAAAATTCAAAATAAAAATAAATAAATTGCAACATTTCAATTTCAACGGTTTCCTAAAGCGAGCTCAACAGGATGATATTCATTATGAGAAAAATGCATCGTCTTCCTGCGAGCGAGGCGAGCGGAGCGAGATAACCCGCTTATTTCCGGCCGCGCTAAACGTCAACCGGGCTGACGCGCCCGAGTGTGACACAAGTAAATTTCAAACAAGTAGAGGAAATGGCCCTATTTTACTTAAAATTTAAATCGGTTTGTCGTTCATACTTACATGTTAAAATTGTATGTAAATCGTTTCAGGTAAACTGTTTCTGTATAATCCTGTGGTGTGGCCCTAGAATAGCACCAACCCATCTCTTCCCGTGGGTGTCGTAAGAGGCGACTAAGGGATCTAAAACACCGGAGGATGGGCAGCAGCATCTTTCCGCGTACTATGACATCACACTGCGATCGCCAACCCGCCTGCCAAGCGTGGCGATTACGGCAAAACCCCCCTATGGTTGATACACCCATAACACGGCCCCTAGTCCCCGGCGGCCCCGCTATCCCGGACTCTGGTAGCGGTCACGGTAACGGCGGGGCAGGGGGTGCTAAGAATCCCCGGCAGATGCCAGGCTACCAACCCCGACGACCTTTGGCCCTGGCAACTTATAACACGTGCACACTGCGGACCGACGAGAAGCTCGCTGAACTGGAGGAAGAATTGAGCAGGTTACGATGGGATATTGTAGGATTATGTGAAGTCCGAAGAGAGGGAGGACACCATGATCCTCAAGTCCGGAAACCTGCTCTATTTCCGGGAGGGCGACCAACTGTCCCAGGGTGGTGTCGGGTTTATCGTCCACAGGTCCCTCGTCAACAACGTGGTCCAGGTCGAGAGTGTTTCGGCGAGGGTAGCGTACCTTGTACTCAGAATCACCAAACGGTATTCGTTGAAGGTAATACAAGTATACGCACCGCCCTCATATCGCTCCGACGACGAGGTAGAGACTATGTATGAGGATATTTCTAGAGCCATACATAGCTCCGAGGCCCACTATACCGTTGTGATGGGGGACTTTAACGCGAAACTGGGCAAACGAAGCGATGATGAGCTGAGGGTGGGGAATTTTGGATATGGAAGGAGGAATGCACGTGGTCATCTGCTGGCCGGCTTTATGGAGAAGGAGGGCCTCTTTATGATGAACTCTTACATGGTTGCATCCTAATGGCGTTACAAAAAATGAGATTGACTTCATCTTGTCGACGAAGAGGCACATATTCAATGATGTCTCTGTGATCAATGCCGTAAAAACAGGAAGCGATCACCGATTGGTAAGAGGCACATTGAATCTTAGAATAAAACTCGAAAGGTGTCGACTGATGAAGTCTACGCTCCGACCAGCGCCTATCCAGCTCCAAAACCCCGAGAGCTTTCAGCTCGAATTGCAGAATCGCTTCGAATGCCTGGGAGACTGCGAAAATCTGGACGATTATAATGACAGGTTTGTGCAAATTGTCCAAACAGCTGGGTCTAAGGCTTTCAAAACCCGCCGTTCAAAAGGAACCAAAAAGATCTCGGACCTCACCAACAAACTCATGGAAGAAAGACGAAACTTGGTTCTGCAGTCCTCTGACGATGCTGCACAGTATCGACGTCTAAACAGACAGATCTCCAAGTCCCTTACTCGCGATTTACGCCAATTCAACACTGACCGTATTGAAGAGGCGATTAAGCGAAATAAGGGCTCAAAAGTGTTTGCAAGGGATCTGTCTGTTGGTCAAAGTCAACTGACCAAGCTGAAGACTGAGGATGGCAGAATCATTTCGTCGAAGCCAGAGCTGTTGGAAGAGGTTGAGAAGTTCTACGGACAATTATATACCAGCGTACGCACACCTGTCAGTAATCTGGGCAAAGATCCAAGAGCCAGATTGACCCGACACTACACCGAAGATATCCCGGACGTTAGCCTATATGAGATTAGAATGGCTCTCAAACAGCTAAAAAACAATAAGGCACCGGGTGATGATGGAATCACGGCTGAGCTTCTGAAAGCAGGTGGAACGCCGGTATTAAAAGCTCTTCAGAAGCTATTTGATTCCGTCATACTCGAGGGACAAACGCCTACGGCATGGCACAGAAGTGTGGTGGTACTTTTCTTCAAAAAAGGTGACAAAACCCTATTGAAGAATTATAGGCCTATTTCACTTCTGAGCCATGTCTACAAACTGTTTTCGAGAGTCATTACGAATCGTCTCGCTCGCAGGTTTGACGACTTCCAGCCTCCCGAACAAGCCGGTTTCCGAAAAGGCTTTAGTACCGTAGACCACATACATACGCTGCGGCAGATTATACAGAAGACTGAGGAGTATAATCAGCCATTATGCTTGGCGTTTGTGGACTACGAGAAAGCCTTCGATTCGATCGAGACCTGGGCTGTGCTACAGTCTCTCCAACGGTGCCAAATTGACTATCGATATATCGAAGCGCTGAAGTGTTTGTACGAAAACGCCACCATGTCGGTCCGTCTCCAGGATCAAGGCTCCAAACCTATCCAGTTGCAGCGAGGGGTGAGACAGGGAGACGTGATATCTCCGAAACTGTTCACCGCCGCCCTGGAAGATGTTTTCAAGCTTCTGGACTGGAGCGGACTCGGCATCAATATCAACGGCGAGTACCTCACTCACCTTCGATTCGCTGACGATATCGTAGTCATGGCTGAGACCTTGGAAGACCTAGGCACAATGCTCGATGGCCTCTGTAGAGCCTCTCAACAAGTGGGTCTAAAAATGAACATGGACAAGACGAAAATTATGTTTAATATCCGTGTCGCACCCACTCCTCTGAAGGTTGGAGACTCTACACTCGAAGTTGTTGACAATTATGTATACCTGGGACAAACAGTTCAGTTAGGTAAGTCCAACTTTGAGAAAGAGGTCAACCGTCGAATCCAACTCGGCTGGGCAGCGTTCGGGAAGCTTCGCGATATCTTCTCGTCCAAAATACCGCAGTGTCTCAAGACTAAGGTCTTTGACCAGTGTGTGTTGCCAGTAATGACATACGGAACAGAGACGTGGTCGCTTACTATGGGCCTCATAAGAAGGCTCAAGGTCACCCAAAGGGCGATGGAGCGCGCTATGCTCGGAGTTTCTCTGCGTGATCGAATCAGAAATGAGGAGATCCGTAGGAGAACTAAAGTAACCGACATAGCCCGCAGAATCGCGAAACTTAAGTGGCAGTGGGCGGGGCACATAGCTCGTAGAACAGATAGCCGTTGGGGCAGAAAAGTTCTCGAGTGGCGACCACGAACCGGAAAACGTAGTGTTGGCAGGCCTCCCACTCGGTGGACCGACGACCTGGTGAAGGTCGCGGGATGCGCATGGATGCGGGCAGCGCAGGACCGGTCGTTATGGAAATCCTTGGGGGAGGCCTTTGTCCAGCAGTGGACGTCTTTCGGCTGAGAGAGAGAAACTGTTTCTGAAGAACAAATAAACGCGAACGAAGCCGCGGAAAATATCTTGAAGGTGTCATCAATCGTCATTTATTACTACTGTTAATTTCCTGACTTCCCGAGCCTATGTAATACACACTTATATTAGTGAAACTACATATTGACAAACACCCAAACTATATGAAAACGTGTTTTTGGCAATAAGACGCCAGCCGGATGTGACCACATAATGAGAGGAAATGCAAACAAATTGTGCCCGGATCCTGTTTGCTCTTGAGGGAAAATCCTCATAAAAATGGTTGGGACCTCCCTTTCATTGCATGTCCAATCCATATACTTGGTCGGCCTTTATATACTATGTGATGAAATATGTAAAAAAATAAGAATGTCGTTACTCCACGATTTAATCTTCTATGAAGAGGAGTGTTTAAAGTTAGAGTAAATCAAGTTAAATTGAATATTCATAACGTACGAAGTATGAAAAAATTATCCCTCGATCCACAGGTGTGGATTCTAGTGAACCTTGGTTCAAGCAACATTAACTCCCACCTAAATGTCATGTAATCTCAGTATTACGAATTCGCAAGCAATTTTCTTTGCTGATCGATCACTCAAACGGATCATCAAGATAAATTGCAGGTCATAGGATACCATGTATCCAAGAAAAACGGTATCTTATTCACGGGAGCTCTGCCACTCAATCCCGATAATATTCTGAATGCGAAAGTATCGATGTTTGTGAGTGAGGCTGTGTGTTTGCAACTCAATCACTCAAAATCTACAGAATGAATAGAATATAACGTGAAACAGGACATAGGGTTCCATCCGTGGTCCCAAATTTTCCACGAGAACGAAGCCCGGGGCGTTGCTAGTTATGCATATGAAATGAAAGTCGTCTATTAATAGGTTCCTAGTTAAGTGATAATGAATGGTGGAAGTGGCCGTTGACATTGAGGCGTCATCTCCACGGTCGATAGTTGGCACTCCGTCAAGTTGCCTGCCCTTGCACACTACACTCCTCGGGAGCCTCGATGATGCGTCATTCGTGTCATTGGTTCTGATGGACTTATGCTTGTTATCATCAATCAATACATATAATAAAACTGTAACTGGTCTGTGTTAAGAAAAAAAACTACGAGGGATCTTTGTAGGGAAAATAGAAGCCAAAACATTTTTATTTTTATTTTGTCTGTCTGTCTTTCTATGTTTGTAGCGTATTACGCAAAAACTACTGGGCCAAATTTGATGCGGTTTTCACTGTTGTATTGTTGAGGGTCTAACTTAAAATGGCGTAGGTTTCATCTTGATGGATGAACAGAGATATAAACAATAGTAAATTAGGCGCGGACGAAGTCGCGGACACAGGCTGATAAAAACCTAATCTCCCTTACTTCTATTTATTTGTTTTCAATGCAACATAAAATTAAAAACTATAGCTGTCGTCTATGTCACTTACTTTAGTATTCTAACGTAACTCAACCATATAAGATGTGTGTGCAATAAAACTCCAATTATTACCTCAAGAACCTGTTTAATTATATCACCTATCTACAGTCCGCTAACTTACATGATCCAGCTCGAAGGACCATTTAAGTTATTATTAACTATATGTTTCATAAAAAAAACATAAAAGAGGATTGACAGTATCTTAATGCCACATACACGCTACATCATCGATCAAAGTATATTCAAGAAAAGTGAGCGTTCAATTTATGACCTTCTATATCTTTCGAGGAAATTTGTCTGAACCTCATCATGCCCATGTCGGGCAGACACTCAAAGGACACTCGTAAATTTCAATATTCTTAAATGTATAGGGTCGAAACTCTTGAAAGGTCCTTTCTATAGAAGTTCTCGGGTGCGATAAGCACGTAGGGGATGCGATATTTTGTGTTAACGTCCTTTCACATGAGTGGAGAGATAGCGCTACAAAAACGCGATTTTATTGGATTTGTATACAAGGCAAGTGAAGATCTCTCCAGTCGAATGCAGACGAATGTACTCGTTCTCAAATCTGTGGTCATGTAAAACAAATAGAACATATTGTGTTGTTTGTTAGGGAGAAAGTAATAAAACGTCAGTCAAGTTGATTGTTACACAATCTCTTCTGCAATCTGCGGATGATGAATTACTGTGGCATCCTTTTGGATAAAAATCACAGCAATTTTTTTTGTACAAATCTAATTTAATATTTGTGGTTGTAAATAACGAGTTTCATGATTAATTTGCTCTATGGCACCTCGAAATAAAGCTGTTCAATATTCTTTTACATTGAAGTTAAAGGCAAGTAGAGGTAACTGTAAACTTACTAGCGCAACAGCAACAGCTGGTGGGCAAGGATAGCATGGAAATATTTAGAATCTGATTGTGTATTCGGATACTGTTTCAGATATAAACGAAAATAAATAATTATACCTAATTTAATATTCGACCAGGTAGTCAAAATAATGATGTCTTTTATAATTTTTCTAATAAAGAACATTTCATATTTTGAGTATTTTTATCGATGCGATTTCGCAGTGATGAGACATCAAAGGTAAATATACTTATTGAAATAAATAAGATATCTTCTGGCACAAAGGCTGGCTGGTTTTGTCACAAAAAATGAAATGTATCTGTCAGTCACGTTAACATTATACCTACTCTTGTTTTCTGCAAACAAGGAATCATACGAACTGGCTATTTGCCTATCCAGTTCTTGGTAAACGGATATCCTGTACAACTCTCCGCCGCCGCCGATCACATCGCAAGTGTGTCAGGTGAAGAACGGTGCACCTTCGTGTCTAAAATGGCCACATTTACGAATCGGAATATGATCCATTTCCCATATCCTAAATATTTAAAAGTAAACCTTATAGCATTACACATAAGGTCCATTTTTAAATATTAAGAGCCCCTGGTGTGTGCGCGGCATTTGAGGTGCCGTGTGTCGAACGCGATGGATGCAACTCTGAAGGAATTTATGCCGATTCTCTTCAGTGGCAAATTTACATCTTTATATTATTAGAATAGGTACGAATAACGAATAACGATTTTCATTTAAACAAAATGTGGGTTATGGGAATTTCATTGGATTTAAATAAGTGAGTAATATTAATTTTATATTGGACATAAAATAAGTCTGAATCGTGGCTCAATTCCTTTTCAGGATTACTTATTTCATGTCCCAAACCACTTTTATAAAAACCGCCGCCGTAGGACACGAAGTTCACTTTTTTGCTAAGCCATCACAGAAGTCACGGACTTTCAATTTATAAGTAAAAAAACCCCATATCCAACACATAAATAAAAATATGTGTCAATTTTCCACCAAGAAACACTTGTAAGTAAACCTATAACGTGGCCGGGTGTTTCTTGGTGGAAAATTCTTCGGTCCAATAAAAAACAATAACCCAATATAGAGTTACCAAAAGCGTGTACAATGGATCATTGTCTAGGTATATACCGCAACCTCGTGTCTAAACTCTAAACTTCCGGCGATGTCGAACTTAGTTTGCATGCGGCAGGAATTGGACTCACCTAATCTGGTTTGATCCTAACCTGGCGTCCTGCGTGACCTGCAAATGCTACAAGTGCGGCAATGGGACGTGATGCGAGGCCGTGCTATAAGGTAATATTACAAACGACAATGCCACGCCGCGAACATAGGCCGCAACGATCATTCTCAGAGATATTTTTTTCTCATTGAATCCAGATTATAAGTTGTGGATCTACTGATATTTACGCAAAGCGCTGCTCTGTCGTATTTACAGCTCATTCAGGACGCCGAGTAACCACGCCGAACCGACATTTGACAAATCGTGTGACCTAATTTGGGAAATTTTCACCTGATACCAATAAAGTAATTTAAATTCTCATTAATTTAACTTTTCATTATAAAACATTATTTTACTAATTTATATTGTATGAATTAATAATGGAATGGTAAGTATAATAATTTTAGTTGTTCTTTTCACCTCAGGAACTTTTTTTGACAATTATGATAATAAACGCGCGAAATATATTAATTAGGTGCCTACTTTTTAATTTTCCCTTCGCTTTTGTAAGTTTAAAAGTGTTACTCTATGGCTCCAGTTCGATTCTCTTTTATATTTTAAACTTTTCCTCGTATTTACCGATACTTTACTGAAAATCGCGATGAAGTACAATTTTAAAATCAACAAGACGCAGACTACGAGATTGGTATTATATTTGACGGGTCACACCAGCTCCACGTCATGGAATTGGTCTTTGATCTGACTGACGACTGATTGGTAAATCAATGCAGAGCGAAACCGCTGAACGAAGAAATTTGAAATTTTGCAGGTTCTTTGTTTGCTTGTAAACTCTTTATTACACATAAGAAAAATACACAAGTTATTGAAACAAAAAGAGAGCCGTACAAAGGCGTACTTATCCCAGAAAGGGACTTCTTCCAGTCAACCAAGTAGTAGGTTCTTTAAACGAATAAGCGTATAAATTTGCACTAAGAAAGGAAATTGGAAATTCTACCCTTGAGGGGGTAAAATGAAAGAAAACGCAAAAGTTGTAAATACTCGTAATAAAAGATAAGCAAATAATAAAAGTGATATCTCTTTGATGAGTGTATACAAAATCAGACGACTTTTGAAAACGTGCTCATTATAAAATACAACGTTACGGAAACAAAAAATAGTGGTAAAAAAATAAGTGGTTATGGAATGGTCACAGACAAGGCGTGACATGTCATGGCAGTGGCATGACAGACAGGCCACGATTGTCGCCACAGTGACATTCGTGGAGCGAGCTCAAGTGTTAAACCATATCATCTCACTTTAGTTAAGTATGATATAAAGTAAATGGCCCTCTTCTGTAGGTATGACCATCATAATTTATGGCACCGATATGTTTCGGTCTCGATAATGTTATTTTCCGATCTATCACCCATTGTGCGGAGCCCCGTGTCGCCGGATAGGACAATGAGCGATGGATGAGATAAGCAAGTTTTTTGGCGCCAAACTATGCTCCACTACTTCTGTGGGTACCAAGTTACCAAGTAAAAAACCACATCATGTTCAGTAGTATCTTTTTATGAAATGCATTTCATGAAATTACTAGAGCAGTAAATTACAATTTGGTATCACATAACACAAGTTTCGGTCTTACTTTGAGGCTGGCTTGTGTGATTTTTCCGTATAGATATTTATTTATTTTAATAAAATCCTAAACCAGTTCAACCTTGAAATTACTTTTTTTCATAAGAAGAGTTAAGTGGATGAACACAAATTCAACAATTATTGCGACTTTTCAAGAAGGTACCAATGAAATCGTTACCATTATTTAATTATCAGCGATGGCCTACCACGCGTCCGTCGCAAAGATCCCTTTGCGATCCCTTTATTTGCTAAACGTCGCGGTGAGGACCAATCCGTTATGCAAGTAATACAGATGTAATATCATTGAGCATAAAATATTTTTTTGTTAGTGTTTGCGGTAAACTTTCCCATATATGGCACTTGACAGATATTCGCAATAAGTACCTATTTTTTTATAATTCAGAAACACGATTCTTATTCGCTATTTTGCAACTAAGTAATTACACCCGGAATTCCGCTCTCTCACCATATGTTAGTCCAAATCACAATCTGAATTAAACAGCAACCTATAAGACTTATTTTATAAGATGTTTTCTTCCTGATAATTAAGCACAAAAGTAGCGAACATTAAATATAAACAAAACAAGGCGAGAGCTGAACGCATGACGAAGTAAATACAAATGGCTGACTCCGGCAAACAGCTGAACTCCACGCAAACAATCAGCAGGGAGTTACATAGCCTTAATAAACTCATAATTATGTTTACATTTAACTTATCGGCTTCATTATTTGGCATTTGTCTTTATTCAGTATTCATAACTGGTCCGAATGAGGGATTTTCCGAGACACACATAAAAAAAAAACGTTCCAGATGACTTCATACCTAGATGGCGCTTAGTAGGGTAAGGTTGCCTTAGTCGTACCACTTCAGGAAAAATCACTATAATTTCTATTATAATTTAAATAAAACGAAAAATGTTTGCAAATATAAAATCTTCGTTTATTAACGTAACAGAAAACATTAATAGACGTTTAAAAATCTCTTAATAAAATTGTGTTCTTAACATTTTTCAAAAACCTTCCTTCGGCACGATTAAGGTAACCGGTTGCCTTAATCGTACTACGTATAGCCTAAGTCGTACTTCGAGTAATTATATCTAATTTCAAGTAAAAGACATTTGACAATTAAAAAATTGCGTAGATTTATATGCTACGAGATCGATTTCAGTCTTTTTCATTATAATAATAATAGTTAAAAGTACTAATTATTAGAAAAATATTTCCATAACACCTAAGTCGTACCAGTAAGATTTAGGAATTTTCTACAGGTACGACTTAAGCAGCGGGGTGCACAAAGTTATAAATCAAAATTAATAACATAACCTAAAAACCGTTTAGCGTTTGACCTTGCTCACATCAATCAGAAAACACTACAAAAACAATCAGGAATGAGAAAAATAATTATTTCATCATAATATTACATGAAATGACTTACGACTGACTTAAAAATATTAGTGAAAACTGTGCAAAAACTTACTTTTTCATTATTTTTTGATCGCGAAATCCAACAAGCGCCGCGTGTTATTGTTTACCCGTGCGACTGAGTAGAACCATTTTGCACCGCTAGATGTCATCTTTTCAAGACGAGTGCGCAGATATCGACGTGGTACGACTTAAGCGCTGGTACGACTAAGGCAACCTTACCCTAAAAGGCGAAAGAAAAAGTGCCGTACAAAAAGCAAAAAATTCACGAGTTTGGCATTTAAAAAAAATAAAACTTAGTGAAAAATTTGTGCAACTGTCAAACTGTTATGTGATTTTTTTTTTTGCCTCTGGTTGACCACAATATAGGTTCAGCCATTATTACGACTCGGCTTTCATAAAACGCTATCTGTTGAGATTTTTTTATACTGATTTTTTTTCTTAGCTGTCAGAAAATCGCTCATTGTTATTATAACTGTCAATGATATTTTGACGGGGATCCAGTCGATCCTGGGTCCTGAAGTTGACTTGGGTGCGTGACCTTCTTTATACATCAGTTTGTATGTGCCGACCTACCTGAATATGACAAGCTTGACAACGATAACACACAAAATATAGCTTCTCTTCTGAGAATCTTCTACATAGTTCTATTCTAATTAAATAAAATAAGAATTAAACAATGCCATATTATTTGTAAGAACCATTATGTTATGATTCATGTAAGAAAAACCTGGTTAACTATCATAGAACAGACCATTTCTCAGATTTTTTTAATTTC
The DNA here is from genome assembly GCA_018467065.1 of Ephestia elutella. Lineage (NCBI taxonomy): Eukaryota > Metazoa > Arthropoda > Insecta > Lepidoptera > Pyralidae > Ephestia > Ephestia elutella. The sequence goes on along the minus strand of CM031576.1, from coordinate 7,883,092 downwards.
CGGCCATCTTTTGTTGTTTTCAAACCGTTTTGATAGACGTTGATTTTTGTACTCATTTCTATCCTGAATCGTCTGGGAAATTTGACGTGGCGCCACGCTTTGAAATTGTTATCAAATAATACGAATGCGTCATTTTTGTGAAGGCATTTCAGTGAAAGGATCTATTATGAAAAGACGGACGGCATGTATTGTAACGTTATAATACTCTGTATTGATTGATACAGTATACTCTTACACATATTATATAATACTATGCTAGTAAGTTAGTACAAGTGGATCATATAAATGGGTACTTAAACAAAATTTGAAAAGTGAACCGAAAACCATTTAGTATTGAACATAAGACTAATAAATGGAAATAGGTATCAAAATTAATAAAAATAAGATGCAATTAAGATGAATCGAAGAAAATCCTGTGTGTTTGAATTATGGAAATCATAAGGTATAGATAAATTGAAGTACATGAAGGGTTGCGGACCTCGACACGGCATGAGAAGCATTCGGGTTGATATTTTAAGACAGGGTTTAGCCGTGATTTATCTTAATCCTAACTTTGAATCTGAATTTGCGTAAGTTGGCATTAAATATCCTAATAGTGACTCATTCCAAATTTGCTGTGTACAGTCAACTGCAGAGAAAACTGACCCCTCTATCTCTCTCAATCCTATTTCAATCAATCAAATACTTTATTTGTAAGACATAAGTAGTAATAAGTTTACATTTTACATGTTATAAGTACAGTGTCTCTATGTTTTGCCGGTAACAGCATACAAATATTGAAAAAAATAGATTATAAATTACATGTCAGAATTTAGTCAGGAAGAGTTGGTCAGGGTCGACCTCGAAGAACGCATTCCGACCAGATTGTGGACCTCCTTAAAAAGGGAGATATTAGGAGCACCCATAACCTGAGAGCATGTATGAAGAGAGTGATGAGTGTAGAGGAAGCAAGAGAGATCTGTAAGGATCGTAGCAAGTGGAAATCGCTAGTCTTTGCCTACCCCCACGGGAAAAAGGCGTGATAATATGTATGTATAGTATATATATCAGAATTTCGTTAATTACTATCGTATTGTACTATCATTTAAAGGGGGGTCAGGTTTCTCTGCAGCTGACTGTACATGCGATGGAATCTGTAAATGGTTATATAGGTTTAACCCTCTATCTCGAAATTGACGATATAAATTTGTAATCTTACATATAAAAAAGTACGCCAACTATATGAACGCAGAAACAAAACCGCTGAATGTTGAAATATAAAATTCTGCAGAGATGTTCTTTATATAAGCGTAAGTGAAAGGAATTATGGAAATTCCTTTCTAAATGGAGTTAATGGAATGAAACTTTAAACTCCTTTTTTATTTGAGGCAATTTTGTGAGTTTCTTCATAATTAAATATAGTCATAATGAAAGTAGAGCCACGTCTTTATATAATTAACAAAGCGTAGCTATAATTGTCATTTAACTGCCTCTGAAAAAAGGTAAATAAAAGTTTGTCTATAGTTAAAGAATACTTGTGAAACACCCTGAATAGTTACCGATAACTTTATGTTTTATTTTTGATAAAAAGGTATATATAAGTTTGGTTCATAGATTTAATGCTACCCTTTAAATAAGCTTTATGGTTTCCTGGAAATTTTAGATCTCTATTTATAAAAACCTTCCGCCTACCCTTATCTTATCCCACTTCATGTGGGGTCGACGGTGCAACATGCCAGTCTTTTTTTCACCTTTCTCTGGTCCGATCTAAATCAATAGTAGAGCTCTCAATTTATAGATTAATAATATAATCATAGAATTTAAAAATCCTTATATATAACAATACACACATACAGACATTATTACCAGTAACTTACCAACATTCAAAGAACTTCACTAATAAGACACACTTGAGACATTCTCTCTCTCTTAGCCCAATGAGAGCGTCCACTGCTGGACAAGAGGCCTCCCCCCAAGGATTTTATCCATGGAGGTGGCGGTTGCCGTAATCCTTTTATGCTTGGGCACGCTTGGCAGGCGGGTTGGCGATCGCGCAGTGATGGCATAGTACGCGGAAAGATGCTGCCTGCCCATCCTCCGGTGTTTTAAATCCACTTAGTCGCCTCTTACGACACACACGGGAAGAGATGGGTTGAGTGCATATTCTAATAGGGCCACACCAATAGCCTTGAAATAAGCTAATTTGGCAATATAAGAACATTGTTAATCTGTAATATGCTTTTCGGATGTAATTAAATATTATTGATTCCATTTGTGTTAATAAATACATAGAAAGCTAACATATTACCTCACATAACTTAGAATAATAACGTAACTACAGACGTACTTATTTTAAAAATACTAAAATTAGTTGTCTGATATAATATTTTCTATTAGAAAATGTGGAACTCTTTCTCGATCAAAAAATTGTTTTAAAATTTTTGCACACATTATTTCTTTTATCCCGATTTATCTAATTTGATCCCGATAAACGTAACACTTAAAGATAAATTACGAAGTGAAATTGAAATGCGAGACAATACTTACTCGGTTTCTCGGAACACATGCAAATAAGTAGACATCCGATCAGTCTGAACTTGGCGGAATTCTCACAAAACCGATTAGATATATCCTGTTCGTCCACAAAGGCGTAATTAAAAGTTTCGATCTTGGTGTGAGGTGGATATGGCATCCGACAAGAACATCGCAGATATGTTACCGACCCTTTGTCTCGGTATTCAATTGAAGAGATGGAGGACAAGTACAAATCCGGTACTCTCAAGAAACTCAGAGGATCATGTATTGAGTTTCTACACCATATATGTAATATGACACTTTGTACTCGACATGCCTTCGATTACTTTTAAAGCTTTTGGAAAAAGCATATGGTAAAAAAAAGAAAAGTCATGCTGCGTGATTTATAAAAAGTATCTACAACAAATAAATATAAAATGTATCGATTATTTTCCACAGATACTATTTGTAAGAACGTGTACGTATTTGTATATATACGATACGTACGTACGAACGTATACGTATTGTATATTGATACGTTAGAAGTAATATGAGGTGCGGAAATAATGAGGAAAGTTATTTAATCTAGATCAAATTAGCTTCATTTTGAAATTGATTCAATATCATGTAAGTGGAGCTCGGTAGGCCCGGATAAAAGGACGTTCCTTTTGCCTTATAATTTTTGTGTCCGTAAATAAAGGCCACGAGATCGATCATATTTGTCAAGCTTTTTCATGTTAACAGCCCAAATATTACGTTGTTGATTACTCCTGAAATGCAGCTTTCACAAAATATCATGTAACCTTTCAATTAATACGTACTCCATTTTTGCTCGTTGGATAATCCATACTAATATTATAAATGCGAATGTTTGGATGTGAGTTTGTGAATTTGTGTAGGTTTGGTGAATTTTGTGAATTTGTGAATTTGTGAGTTTGTGAGTTTGTGAGTTTGTGAGTTTGTGAGGAGATGTTTGTTACTCAATCCACGCAAAATCTACTGGACGGATTTCGATGAAATTTGGTACGGGAGAGGTAGATAAATGACCTGGAATAGCTTTTGCCATAGGCTACTTTTTATCCCGAAAAAGCACTGTTCCTCGTGGGAACGATTCACGCGGGCGAAGCTATGCGGGCAAAGCTTAGTAATAAAATAAAGCAGAAATTTTATAATCATAATAAAGTTGAAGAAGAGTTTTTGTTGTAGATTTGGCGTCGTCCTAATTATTTTTTTATACTTAGTTTATGGTCGAATTTTGGAAAATGTATTTACTTTCGTCATATAGGTATTTGCTTTTGGTACGGAACTCAATTGTTAAGACAGATACCCTAGTATGAGATCAGGATCTCTGGAGCTCACTAAAACTATAGAAAAATAGAAGACGATATTTTTATAGAACACATCAGATCTGGAAAATATATCAGATTTCTGTCATAGGTTTACATATAGGAAGCCATAATTGCTTAAAAAATCTGATGTTGACTTATTCGCGAGCATTTTGTATTTACCATGAAGTGTAAAAAACAATTAGATGAGATTCAGTTGTGGAGACAAGTAAACACGCGACACTGACGAGGGTCCCTCGTTAGGACACAATTTAAATCCTCACGTCCACTGCGACACGCCTGTTTCTTTTCCTCAATCGTCTTTCAGAGAATATCATCACACCAATTTAATATTTATCTTTAAGGAATCGACATGTAGGAAAAGATCGCCTCTTTTTCACTTATTCAAATTTTGTTTATATATATTAAAAATGCGAATATTTTCCTTATTTCTATAGAATTAATGTCAAATCTATCAATAGAGATCATGAGCTGTCATGAGCTGATTAAGTATTAGTACCAAAACAATGATTAGGCAACTCAAATAAACAAGTTTGGACGTTAATTGCGCTAGGAGTACTCACCCGAAAAATATCGCGAGGAAACTTGTTGGCCTCATAGTTTTATTGCCGATGTTGTTGTTTCATAATAAGTTGAAGTTGCCGGTGTTATCGCGTAGTTGCCGCGGACAGTTGCGGCTGTGGCGCCGCTGTTGGCGACCAGCGAAGACGTTCACCGTTTTGCTCCAGAAGCCACGCCGCCAGTCTGTCTCTCATCTCCCAAACGCGCACGCGCTGTCGACAAAAAAAGTTCAATACCAAACACATCCTTATATCAAAGAAATGAGGCATAAAATTGAATGCAGTTGTACAGCAGCTTCTATCGTCGGATGTACTTCCTTACCTACGATGCCCGAAACCCACCACAAACCTCAACTTTCCACTTGAAACACGCCAAAATGAAATGTATATTATACAGCCTTTACTGGCTGCCATTTATATGTGACTCGCATTTCTAATATTTTTTAGGTAGAAGAAAGGCTAGGTTTAAACCCTTTTTATCGAGGTAACAATGCGAAAGATAATAATCCCTTACATATTTAAGTGTAGTAAGTATACGTTTAATATATTTTCCTTTAATATTTCAATACATGCTTTTATAACATATTTGCTCGTAGAGTGTCACTTATTTCACCAATTTCAATATTGTATTGTATCTCATTACGCACTTGTGCGTTATTGTAAAGTAAAACGCACGCTCCGTCTAAAAACGAACGATACTTTTTTAAATCTTAGCAAAGAGTTTTTATGTCAGAAAAGTGGTCAACATTTTATGAATAAAATTAACTTTAGGCGATAAAATAAATAAAATTTTTATTCTTTAAATTAATTTTGACAATAAATTACAACCATTTATCTGTAACGAAACACAAAAATATTAATTTACTGTTTTAGTAATACTGGCTGTTTTTTGTGCATTTGCCTTAAAAAAAAGCGCTGATGCGCGCGCATCGCCAATTTGTGAACAAGTAAAATTATACCCCGCGCTTTTTCCGAGTTTTATTTAAATATTTTCTCGCAAATATTAACATATTTTAAAACGTCGTATGACATACGTGCGCTTTGAAAATTACAGCCTCTGCTTGCCTCGCCTACGGTTCGGGCTAGCAATATCGCCTCGGCTGTAATTTTCAACTTACCGCACTTATATCACAATGTACTATTACAGATTCCTGGAAAAATGAGGAACAAATAAAAAAATCCGCTGATCTTGCTCTGTTAAGCCAATTTGCTTAACAGAGCAAGATAAGTGTGGCGATGATGTGTAAATTTAAATTGTTAACCGATTGATACCTATTTATTTATTGAAATTACGCATTTAGGTGATTGAGGACAATACAGTACGAATATAGTTTATACCTACATAACCTGTTAACTATATCACAATTTTAAGAATACAATCAATAAATAACTTTAAAAAGTTTAACTTTTAACTAGCTTTTTACTACTACTTATTTGAGTACTGCAGTAAAATCCTCAAAACCCATGGAACATCACGGACTCATTCCGCGCGCGGTCCTTCTTACTCGAAAGTCAAAACCACTGACTGCTTTATCAGTAAAACACGGAAGCCATTCACATACACGATGTAGATAGATTAGGTAACTCCGAATATGACTGCTTGCAGTCGTAGTCGGGTATTCAATAACTGCCGAATATGTGTAGGTGAGTGAAATGCAAAGCGGGTCGTCGGAACAATGCTAGGCCATCCCTAAGGCTGGGCTGATTGCCGCCGTGGCTCGTGGCTCGGCACCGGTGTACGGCAAAGTAAGGAGTATGCCGAGTTTTAGCACAGATACGACCACAGAAATGTGAATCTGAATAATATTAGTCACGTTTATGATGATGACGTCATCCGACCGATTTGCGTTTGAAGAGTTTCGAACTTTCTATTTGCTCGCATGCGGCTTATGTAGCCAATATAATAGGTGAGGATCCTTGAACATTGCGGGCATGTAAGCACACCGTTATATACATATTTATATAGAGTTTGCATCAGGTTACAATTGCAAATAAGGTAATACTTACTATCCGTGCGTAATATGATTTTTAATATCTATTGATATTTAGGGATAGAGATGTTCAAGTTCATAGAATTTAACCTATATTTTGTTAAAGAAAGAAGAATTCGGTGCTGCACGAATTGTCTAGTACTAGGTATGTTAAATATAATACTGGCTTTGTTGTGGTATATATATATAACATATAAAATTTCAGACTTTTTAGAGTTTCATCAAAAAGATACAAGAGATCATGTTTTGCAAAGAGACAATGATGTTTTGAATACTCACATTAACTCGTAGAAATTATATTATATACGAAGTGATCATCTGTGGTTACTTTAATTTCTTGGGTATCTCCTGCTCCAGTAATACGGGTTGTCGAGCCTTCGAACTGATGCCACTCCTATTACAGAAACTCTTTAAAATGATCGTGTTTAGATGTACCCGTAATTCAAATCGGAATTTAAGGGCTCGTAATTCATTGTAATTCAACAGTTTTGTTCCAGATAATACCTTGTTTTGTTCAAACGCTGAGTTTCAAAGTTCAAGGTCCATCAAACTTTTGATTCATTCGGCGTTGAGAATATTTTACGAACATCACAATCTTATTTAAAGAATGACAATCTATTTTAAGCGTTAAACGTTAACGTTTTAAAAAATACTCACAAAGAAATTTCGTTACCTATATATATTACTAGCTTTCACCCGCGGCTTCGCCCGCGACTGAATTTCCCACGGAAAAGTGCTTTCTTTTCCCGGGATGAAAGTTACCCTATGTCCTTCTCCGTACTTTCAGCTATGTGTATGCGAAATTTCAGGAAGATTGGTTCAGTAGATAAATCGAGAAGAGAAAACAAACAAACAAACAAACTCACATTCGCATTTATAATATTAGTTAGGATACAACCAAGACAGAAGTCGTTACAAAGTAATCTTATTGTATGTAGTAATCTCGGAACGCCATCTATTGACCTAATCTTCATACTTCGTATGCTCCCAAGATTAATTGCAATTTATAGGTATCTATTGCCGCGACGGAGGTGGCCATGGACCATAAACACATTTTGACATTTGACGCGTAAGTAATATATTTTATATTACAATACATCTTCATGACATGAGTAGTGTAATAATGGTGTATAAAAGTATAAAAAAACATCTGTAGAATTTAAGTGCCTTGATGCACTTAATTCTATAGATGTTCTATAGAGGAAGAAGAAAAGAAAGGCGTATAAAATAATATTTTACCACTTATTATAGTAAACTAACAGCAGAAGTTTGTTACCTGTGCCATAAGAACCTCAGGAAAAGTCGTTTGATGTAATGAACTGACCTGGTTGAGCTTAATATATGTACCTATAACCAGAAAAAACATACTATTATAGATTAGCGAATTCCTATGTATACTTAATTTAGTAATTAAATTCCAGATTTTCACTTAACAAATGCGTACACATATCATCAACAGAAGAAGAGTCTTCTGTTCTGAAGACTGATATAAAATGTGAATTTTGGATTGACTGACACTGACTTTTAGGGGTACGTCAGTTTATGTTTGGGAAGAAATTTAATCCAAATGATATTTTGAGCGAGTCCCCAAAGTAGAGTTGAGAGCCATTGTCGAAATGAAGATATTATTACGTGCTATTTACAAAACGGCTTTTTGTCAACCTTTATAGGCAAGTTCTTTCGTGGAGATGACGTTTGTTTCGGTAAATGAACGAACAATTAATTTTATAAAATTTTTATATAGAGTGAAAGTATACTTGCGATAATACGAGATGACCTGACAGATATGAAAGTCTTCGCTGTGATAGATTGAATAGACAAAGCTTTCTTTCTATAAAAACCTTCTATAATGTATTAGAAAACTAAGAAATAATAAAAAAAAAAACTAATGAAATCGGTAAAGTCGTTCTCAAAATAGCGTAATTCAGGGAAATTAGGAATTATTTTTTATGTAGGTACTAACTGCGCCCCTGGGACTTGCTTCATGAAAATCATTCTATTTGTTATTTCAGTTTTTTTTTCTACCTTTGTACCAAATTTGGCAAATTGGTCTTGCCATTCTTTGGTTGTACTACTTTCTTTTATGTATATGGGAGAAAAAAATATATAGGATAGGACCTGTCTCTTCAAATAAGGATACATCGAACACAGATTCAATTTTTTAAAGAGATAAATACATACATAGAAGCTTTTAGCACAAAACGTGTATCGTAGCACTAGTCTACGCCAAACTACGAGACGCTATACGAAGTGCGCTACGCCGTAGCCGTGACGCGATTGTGTATGTAAATTCCATTTGAGGCTCTCGGGCCCTTTTCGCAAATTGTTTTGCACTTACTCGCGAATATTATGAGCTTATGTGTGTAATCGGTGTCATTGCTTTTATGTTGGAATTTATAAATATTTCACACTTAGATAAATCTACAGGAAGTATAAAAAATACAAAATTAGTCATTCGTTATCAATTGCATCAAACTTGTGAATGATTAATTGGTGAATTTATTATTTATTTAAATACTGAAATTTATGTTCGATATATCAGTTAGTATATATTATCTTTGTTACATTTTTTTGTGAGAACTATTAAATGAAGTGAAAGTTTTGCGTTTTAATTGAGGAAAAAATGTTTAAACAATACAAAAATAAAATAATAATTATTGAGATATTTTCTAAATTTCTTCAATTATCATAACTGGTTATTTACGTTCTGTACAATATAAAATAGCTTTTTCGAATATAAAATTAATGTCTCGTAAGTGTATGTATATCTATACATATAATAAAACAGTAAAAATATTTTGTCTGTACATTTAGTATTTTTGACTAAAATGGATAGACGGACACTTAAAAAGAACAATAGAAAGCTAAAAATTTTTTTTGGAATTTCTTGTCTGTCTGTCTGTATGTATGTACGCGTTTCACGCAAAAACTACTGGACGGATTTGAATGAAACTTTTTTTGTTGTATAGCTATAAAGTCTGGGCAACATATAGGCTATAATTGATTTTGAAAACTGGAAACACCTGATGAAGAACCATAACAGAACAGCTAAACTATAAGAAATATGGGAAAATGGTGCTCCCTTAACAAAAGTCGTTCCAAACCTGATGAGCATTTTCTGCTGACGTATAAAAATTGAAGATCTGGAACATCTGATGAAGAACTGCAAGAGACCAGCTACACTATTATAACATATATGGAAATGGCGCCTTAGTAAAAGTCGTTCAAACTGATGAGCATTTTCTGCTGACGTATAAAAATTCACATTCAGAAGATCTGAAACATCTGATGAAGAACTCCAAGAGACCAGCTAGCACTAAAACATATATATAAATGGCGCTCTAGCAAAACTTGTTTAATCTGATGATCATTTTCTGTAGACGTATAAAAACGAAACCATCCGAAACATCTGAAAACAGTTTGGAACACAAAAATCATCAACGCGTGAGTTTCTCAAGTGGCGGTAGCCGCGGGCGACAGCTAGTCTATACATATAATAAAACAGTAAAAATATTTTGTCTGTACATTTAGTATTTTTGACTAAAATGGATAGAAAAACACTTAAAAAGAACAATGTTAAAAGCACAAAGCAAAAAAAAAAAATTTTTTGGAATTTCTTGTCTGTCTGTCTGTCTGTTCATGTATGTACGCGTTTCTCGCAAAAACTACTGATTTGGATTTGAATGAAACTTTTTTTTGTTGTATAGCTAGTAAGCCTGGGCAACATATAGGCTATAATTCATTTTGAAAACTGGAACACCTGATGAAGAACCATAACAGAACAGCTAAACTATAAGAAATATGGAAATGGTGCCTTAACAAAAAGTCGTTCAACCTGATGAGCATTTTCTCTGCTGAAGTATTTAAATTGAAGATCTGGAACATCTGATGAAGAACTGCAAAAAAAGAGACCAGCTACACTATAACATATATGGAAATGGCGCCTTAGTAAAACTTGATTAATCTGATGAGCATTTTCTGTAGGCGTTTAAAAATCGAAATATAAAGATCCGAAACATCTGAAACAGTTTGGAACGCAAAAAGACTTTTCATCTAAGCGGAAACTCACGCGGAGGAAGCCGCGGGCGAGACAGCTAAGGTTGGTCAATAAAATTTTGACTCACCGTTATGGGAGAGGTTCCAAAGAGCAAAGAGAGCGATAGTCTAGGCCAAAACTATCTCCCATCCGAGCGGCACGTCCCTGCTTAGGATTGCGGCCATTACCGAGCCAATCTTCGCGGATCAACAAACCGCTGCTCGTATTGCGAGGGATTTCGCACGTCCTCGGCCAAAGTGCCGTGTAAGGAGGTGGAATTATAAAGTACAGTCAGCTGCAGAGGAGGAACAACAACATGAATACCTACTTTATTTGCACACAAGAAATTACATGTTTACATGAGAAATCTGACCCCCTCTCACCAATTTTTTTTCTCTCCGGAGGGGTGGGGGGATTTCTCACAGGTCAATAGTTTCGCTGCAGCTGACTTGTACATTAGGTATGTCCTCATTTTATAAAGGATACTAGTTTTTTTTTTGATGGCGTTAGAGTCAAGGGTCGTGTAGATAAATGGACGATACACGGTCCACGCTCATCACAAAAACTTGCGTCGTAGAGATTCAACATAGAAAAACGAATATAACGCACCCAAAACTCTGAGACAAATATCTGTAAAAATAAGTACAAATGTATGCTCGCGCTGGGAATTGAAACCAGGATCTCTAGACGGACGGGACGGGCATAGTGATCACTATGCAACGTGGAGGTCGTCGAGATGGCCAGTAGTTATTTCATAGCTGAATAAATAAAGAAGAGCATTTTCTATAACTTGAACAACAGATGCAGGTCGTGTTGCATACTAATACAAGCAAGTATGTAAGTACCTCCATATCAAATGAATTAGGTCGTATTTCCGTTGTTCTGTGCCGCAACTGCTCCGTACATCCGGTGTTGCTAGGTTGTGACTGTAACACAAATGCCAAGGTACTTGATTGCTCAAATAAATACATACGCATACATACATAGAATCACGTCTTGATCCCTTGACGAGGTAGACAGAGCCAAGAGTCGTGAGACTCGAAGGCCACGCTTAGCTTAGCGAATAGTGGGCTCTCTGATGGAATGGAGATTCAGGTATAGTGACAGGTTGCTAGTCATCTACTAGAATTTATATACCTACTTTTACAAAATAGTGAATTCAATATACCAAATACAATTCTTTTTTTCGATATTAAGCCACCCAAATAACGTTTAGCCGACATCTTCATAAGTAAGAATCCGAGAAACAATGCTAAAATGTCGATTTTGCTGAAAGTTGCCAAAATTTCTTGGAAATTGAAATGACTACTAGCACTTCACAGTAATTACAGGCAGACTCCACTTCACGAAGTCATCGAGTCAAGTCGCAGTCGACATTATTGTCACTTCTGGCCTGTATTTTTAGGAGGAGTCGTAATAGATAACTTTCAAACGACGGATAACACAAGGATATTGATTTCAAGGTGACTACGAATTTTAATCAAAGTAGTATGTACTATTTTGTGCTCTACATAATAATAATAATAAAGTTTATTTATTTTCTCCACAATACAAGAAAACTAGGTACAATAATTTAGTACAAATATAGGGGAATCTATATTAGTAGGTTGTGGAGACTGGTGCCCGTGCTAGGCTCCGAAGATCCTGTGGTACGGGTCGCCAGGAACCCTGCCCAGTAATTAAATCTAAGACTAATCTATATTAGTACTTATTATACAAATATTCTAAATATTGTAGGAGGTGTGCAAGTGTATGTATATGTATGTGTGTGACAAGGAGGTATATTTGAATTTATGTCAGTTATTGCGTACGGAGTGTAACAATAATCATAATTAACAGAATACATACATTCAAGTTCATTCAAAACCTCTTTTATTAATTTCCTCGCGTATACTCGCGATTCTATACTTTAGTCCACTGACTCCATAATTTTAGGAGTGGAAAATACTAAATAAGTATTTCGCAATTTCTATTTTATTTTATTTTAAAACATACAGTCTATGTATCTTATTATTTATCTATTTAGATTCTAAGGACCATTTACATGAACTATAAAATTCATATTTCATTCAGAATTGAAGGCTCAAGGTCACCCAAAGGGCGATGGAGCGCGCTATGCTCGGAGTTTCCCTGCGTGATCGAATCAGAAATGAGGAGATCCGTAGGAGAACTAAAGTAACCGACATAGCCCGCAGAATCGCCAAATTTAAGTGGCAGTGGGCGGGGCACATAGCTCGCAGAACAGATAGCCGTTGGGGCAGAAAAGTTCTCGAGTGGCGACCACGAACCGGAAAACGTAGTGTTGGCAGGCCTCCCACTCGGTGGACCGACGACCTGGTGAAGGTCGCGGGTTGCGCATGGATGCGGGCAGCGCAGGACCGGTCGTTGTGGAAATCCTTGGGGGAGGCCTTTGTCCAGCAGTGGACGTCTTTCGGCTGAGAGAAGAGAGAGAAGATGAAATTCATATTTTTATTGGTTGAATAGATTATTTTGGTTTCAATTCATTGCTACCTTAACGAATCTTATAAAATTACTCAAATTAACTGAGTAATCAAAATTTTTATTTAACGAATAAAATTAATATTTGATGACTCTGTAACTGTAATATCTGTGGCGCAATTTATAATAACCATAATACTGACATTTTCATATCATATATTCGTTATAACAAACAAGTCGTAATTCCTAGAATGCCTTTATCCCATAATACGAGTATTTACTGATCTGGAAGAGATAAAATCAAACGGATTGAGTCAAGCCATGAAGATTATGTCTGGTGAAATATGAAAAATACTCCAATGATTTCGTAGTCTGTCTCTCACTTGAACGATAATCGTCTACTTAGCTTGTTTATATTTCCAATATGTTATTGGTAAGTAGCTATATAAGTTATTATTTTTTTTATTTTACCAATGAAATAAAAAAATTACGAAACACGAACACGAGATTTTACGTAACACAACCACGATTCTGGTGATGGTGATGACGGATAATAATAGAAGATAATTCAAGTTATTTTTTTAGAATCTTTTCGTAGTATTAAGAAAAAAAAAACATTGCAAGTACTTAAAAGTATCAAATAAGTTGTGATGACCATAGTGTCATGTCTCTTTTTATTCCCAATAGAAGTGCCAAATAGAAAAACAGAACAAATAATTTAAGTATTTAAACACAAATTAACAACAAATGTAACATTTGAATGGCAAGCAGTTATCTGTCAAACAGGATAGTTGCTTGTGCTGCAAGTCATATGTCGTATCGTGTCGGAGGTGCGGACGCGCGGCAAATAGCTTCCGCCGTGTGGCATGCGGCGCGGATGTCGCATGCGACGTCGTGTGCCACTTTCACGCCACGTGTCGCTATGCGGTTTTGTGTGTCGAACGGAACACCACGATGTAATGAAACTTTTTCAATTCATTGTTGTGAATATGTGCACTTCTGTTCTAAGAGTGGGTCGGAATATTTTTCGTATTGTGTTATAAATAGTTTTAGTCATCCAGTACCTTCGAGCAACAAGAACTTCCGCGCGTGGGATTGAGGAGTCCGTGTTGCTCTATGTCCAGTACCTACCAATTTGTGTTACAACGATAATTAACATTCCATAATATACGTTAAAATCTATCAAGAATGAGTAAGTATGACTGAAACCATTACTATAGCACAAGACTTTTTAAATATTTGCACTAAAACACGTATTGTGATTAGATAATATCTACAAAAATTAACATACCTATATCAATATATTCGCCTCACGCTTGACCGATTTAGATTATTTTATGAATATTTGAGCGTATATTTGGTAAGATTACGGAACAAAATCTACTTACACGTCATATTGTATGTGAAGATTTGAAGGGAACACACAAACACAGACCAAGGGCCCAAAAGTACAGAAAAATAGTGTAGTGAAAGCCGACAAATTGACCATAGAATACCTCCTAGCATATTCATTCACCAAATCTCGATTTTGAAGAACAATTATTCGGTTAAATAAAATTATTCATATTATTCATATAGATTATGCAACGTAAGCCATCAATACTTACAACTTCTGGTACCTAACTGTTCACATATTGAAACTTATTATGTCGTAAAATCTATCAGTACTTTTCAAACTAATACGACTCTATTCCACTAAATAAAAAATTCTATTTTGATCATAAACGTAATGATTTTCGTTATTAAGAGAGTAAAGTTGCGTGATTGGAGTGACGATACCTGATATTATTTTATGTTCCATCCGTTACAGTTTTGTCGTTTAGGGCTGAAGCATCAAGAGGGTCCGAGGTTGAAAGCAGAAAGGCGGCAAGAAAGTCGCGAGTCGCGTGCGAGATCAGCACATGTAGCGCACGCGCGGCGACACTCCGCGCGACGCTGCCGCCGCGGCCGCTCATGCCACACTCCCACAGACTATAGGAGATCGCGATCGCGATAACGGAACATCCGCCGCGACTTGCGATGCTAAACTTGTCGAAAAGTTAAACTAATGATGTGTTCAGTGAGTGGAGGGAAAAGTGTGGCGGAAAGGTCGCGGTTGAGGTGAGCGCGCGATGCGCCGCGTGCCGCGGTCGGTCGCGCGATGATCGCGCGTCGCACGCGTGGCGCGCGCTCCTGTCGCCTGCACGCGCGCCTTCTTATGATCCCCATCGTGTTCACTATCGCAAGAGCACAGTAAGTTACCTGTAAACTAAAACTTTCATGTAGTTGCTAAAGTTTAAAAGCGGTCTCTGCCAATAGATAACTCGTGATTTAAAATTATTTTTGGTTTAACGTAATACAAATATTTAACGGTGATCAAAATTCGATTATTAGCTAAGTTAAGAAATTTACCCAACTTTTTTGCAAGATTAGCACAAATTTTCTTAACTTATTTGAATTTCAAATACTTTTTGCAAACTTTGTACTCACATGTTGGTTGTTAATACCAGTCTAGGTAAATCATTAAAACGCTTGGTAAGCGCGAATAGATAAATACTTGTAATTTAGAATAATGTAATTTAGAATAATTAAGAAAGGAATTTAAAAAATCAAAGATCGAGAAAAGCTGATAGTGATTTTGGTGAACTAATGTAAATATCTATGAGTAGTTATCGTGACAAATTAAACTAACTTGGTGTTTAACCAAATTTGTCATTCGGGCATTAAATAAAACTTAAATACTCAAAAATGGAAAATAATTTAAAAGCTAAAACGAAGGTCAGTGTTGGCCGTGCATAGTTTTCGTGAAGATTTTCGGCAAGGCATATTTGCGGCGACGGCAGCGGCGGCCGGCGGCCGTCGGCAAGTTGCTGGCGACCGCCACAAATATCTCGCTTTGATTGTTAACATTTGCTGTTCTGAAACTACTGGTTTCCTTTGACTGCCTTCCGAATTTAGCGGCTGTAATAATCACATACTGATCTAAGTTTCATTAAGAGTAAAAAAGTATATTTTAATTTCCATGATTTAAAATATTTTGTATATCTTACATATTAATAACATCTAATTCTAAGGCAAATTTAAGAAAGAAATAGTAGCACGAAATAATAAATATTTTTTAATAAATTTCGCACTTTTCAAATAATGTGCTCAAAAAAGGAGTGATATTTTCAGGGCTCATGTAGTACATATATATTTATTTAAATTCTTTCAAAAAGTAGGCACTTAATACTTGTTGTCAAACTTAAAAGGAAATTGTTGGGATTGCCGAAACATTTCGCTTAACCAGCACTTAAATATTTTAGGAATGTTAGTGATATGCTTCATATAGTTTTGGTCGAGTGAGTTTGTAAATTCTTAACAAGTTTACTTTTCATTGAATAAATAGGTACGTTAGTTAACTTTTCTATATATTAATAAAAACCAAACTAAGGCAAATGCCATCTTAAATATATTTTATACAAACTGGGTCTAAATTTCGGAATAAAAAGTACTGGGTCTTTTTGGAATAAAAAGTACCCTATGTTATTTGTACCTTTAATACGTCTAATAGATTTTCCGTGATTGAGAAATAAACATACTTACATCCAAACTTTCGCATTTATATTTTAGTGGTATGGGATTAATCAATACAAATATTTCATAGTACCAATAAGGTTTTGGGTGCTGTATATCAGAAACTGTTATTAACTTTTGCCCGAAACTCTTCTTACATAGAAATTTCATGAAATCCGATCTAAAGTTATATCTCTTTGATTTCCAAATATCAGCTTTGTTTTCGATCTTTGAAATCCTTTTTTTAGCCAACTTCAAGTTCAAGCCCTAAAACGCCAAATTACCTCTGGGTGTAACATACAAAAGACTGTGTCTATGAAAATATGTGTCAATCCACGGCAAAAGTCATTGGCGCTTCAAGTCGTTCAGAAATACAAGTCATACAAGTTTACTAAGTTAATAATAAGCACAATGACGTAAGTGCCAACGACCATAAGGTACCTTTCCTCGTGTACTGTCACATATGTGTATTTTATGTAAATGATTCCTGGCTAACCATAGATTTCCCGGTAGAAGCGAGCGGCTGAGCGCGTTCGACCGGCTGGAGAACGTCACGCACACCGTCACAAGGATCCTGGACGGGTACGACATCAGGCTGCGGCCCAACTTCGGAGGTGAGATCATGTGTTCTCAACAGTACAGTTTACAATAGATTTCCCGGTAAACGCGAGCGGCTGAGCGCGTTTGACCGGCTGGAGAACGTCACGCACACCGTCACGAGAATCCTGGACGGACGGGTACGACATCAGACTACGGCCCAACTTCGGAGGTGAGATTATATGTCCTATTCATTACGTTTACAGTAGATTTCCCGGTAGAAATGAGCGGCTGAGCGCGTTCGACCGGCTGAAGAACGTCACGAGGCGAGAATCCTGGCTGTGGCCAATTTTGGAGGTGAGGTCATGTGTTCTCTTCAGTACAATATAGTTCCCGTTCTACAACCTCTTTGGATACAAATCACTTCTTAATCCTGTACGGGGTAGTCAGAGCAAAGAGTGACGAGACTAAACTCGGTCATAACAAAAACTCTTAAATCTTTAAACAATATTCGTATATATTCTGAGAATATCTAAGTCTGCAAAATATTCGTGAGTCGAATACCTTGATTTTCCCAAACACAGCATTTCAATTATCTTTGCTGCATCTGCAACTACATCGGTATGAGGCAGGCGGATGGAGACGAGCAAGCAATATGGATGTCGTAATCATATTGCTCATATCACACACCTCTGCACGTATTCACCCTGTACTCGTTCGCTATGAAACCCAAATGTTATTCCAGGAACCGGCGCATTATATAACATGATAGAATTCCGTATTGCAAATGCTGCATTGGGCCGTAAGAATATGAATCGGATTTAGTAGGTAAAACCAGACGGTCAGCGTTTTGAAATGTATGATGTGCGACGGGCTTGTATTGTTGCTTCGTGTACAAAATGTTATTGCTTTCAGGCGACCCGCTGTTCGTGGGGATGGATTTAACTATCGCAAGTTTCGACGCGATATCAGAAGTCAATATGGTAAGTCTATTTTTAATGTAAAGATTTTTAAATTCATTTCAATGAAAAGAGCACACATTTCTTAGATACGGAAACAAATATTTCGTAGACACGGAAAAAAATATTTAGATTTTTTTCTGTAGCAAATCTTGAAAACAAAAATATGTAACGTTTAAAAAATATTACATTTCTGACTATAGCGATATTGTTTATAGGTTGTGTTTTACCTTCCGGATCCAATATACGATCAATCTGATAGTCACGTGCATAACCACCTAACATGAGAAAATATCAAAACATTTTTTCCTAAATTCAAGTGCCAACATCAAAGATTGATTGATAACGCCGCTGTCTCCCAAATTTTCGCCGGCGACCTTGTGTTTGGAGACGCTCGAGCGTTTTGGGTCGTATCAAGGACCGTCCTCGAGTTCGTCCATGGTGATTCATTAAGATTTTAATAGCAAATGGGAGCAAGGCCGCGGCTACTTGACACACATCATCGTTGACCGAGGGGCGGCGTGCTGAGTCTGCCAATCGATGCCGCCTTTACGTTCCACCGCCACTCGGCGGCTGCCGCTGCTGAGGTCGCCGCCCACTCCCTCTTATATACTACTTGTTTACACCTCACTGCCGTATATATTAAAATAACTAGCCTTTTGTATGACGGAAGCTTGAAATGTCGAGATTTTTATTATCATACGATCAAGGTTTCAAATTCACGAGATTATTTTTCGCGTGGAATCCCTGCGTAGGTATGATCCATTTTCATAATTTTTTTTTTGAAACATACTAAGGTAATTACTTAAACATTAAGAAATTCTAACTAATAATATAAATAAAGTAACGTTTGTTTATTTGTTTGTTTCATCTTTACGCTTTCTACTGAACTAATCGTAATGAAATTTTCCATACACATAGTTAGAAGTACCTACTGAAAAGGACATGGAATTTCCCATGAAAAATATCACGCGGCCGAAGCCGCGGGCAAAAGCTAGTACTTCTATATTCCTTGAAATATGCTTTTGTATGTATTTTCATCGAAAATTAACACTATTACCTAAACGTTAACAATAATTTATGAAAACATGCATGGTTTTTTACCAATTTAAAAATGGTAAATACATCATTACACCACATTTGTAAAACTGGTATAGATTTATATCTTCTTTTTCAGGATTACACAATAACACTATACCTTAATCAGTATTGGAAGGATGAAAGGCTGGCTTTCGGGCTGCCAGACGAGGTCCTGACATTGTCTGGTGACTTCGCTGATAAGATTTGGGTTCCGGACACCTTCTTTGCTAACGACAAAAATAGGTCAGTGTGAACAATCGTATCTTATTGAAATAAATATCAAAGCAAATCATTTTATAACTCGACAAGAAGATATGTATCTACGCATCGTCTGTGATCTATTTATTTTAGCAAATATTTGTTATCTTATCTTATTATAAATGCGAAAGTTTGGATGCGAGTTTGTTGTGTTGGATGTTTGTAAGTTAATCACGCAAAATCTACAGGATGGATTTTGATAAAATTTGGTACACGGGTAGAAAAATACCGGGAATAACACATAGGGTACATTTTAACCCAAAATTCCCACTGGAGCGAAGCGTCGGGGCTCAGCTTGTATAATATAATTTAAGGTTTTCACACAGTCTACATTATTTTTGTTATTTTCAAATCATAATAGAGTCATAATCAGGTTTTTTGGGTTAACCAATCACTTGCAAATCTATGCATCACTGTATCTTAGACAAAGTATTATTCACTTCATTTTAGATTGATAAATGACTAGGTAATAAAAAAAATACATCTACCAATGTAAAAACACTTGCAGTTTCCTGCACGACGTGACGGAGCGCAACAAGCTGGTCCGGCTGGGCGGCGACGGCAGCATCACGTACGGCATGCGGTTCACAGCCACGCTGGCCTGCATGATGGACCTCCACTACTACCCCTTGGACAGCCAGAACTGCACCGTCGAGATTGAGAGCTGTGTGACTCATACACTTGTAATAGATCATCAGGCCGGGCTTCTCTCGCTTTGCTTGGCCAATCCACTTCACTCACATTAAATTCCACACATCGCAAACGAGACATAAGATGCTTCCCTGATGCTGATCAGAACTCCGCAAACTTACTCCTGACGCATATAATGAGGGATATCATTTTTCTGTTCACTAGTTGGCGCTCCTGGCGAGTGAGGTCTGTCAGATAGTACTGTCATTAGTTGTCAAATTCAAATGACTGTTGACCATGTGACAGACTTCACCAACTTATAAATAGTGAACAAAGGAACCACCCTCATTGGTTGCGCCAATGAGATATGGTATCTGACTGGATCCAAGGCACGCTATATGATACGATTACATTAACTGTTTTTCTCTCTTGCGCAGGAATCACGCTCGGAATTTTTAAGCAGGCGTACATCGAATTATCGACGCATTTTCACGCTAAAAGCTTTTTGACGTTAATTTGCTTCAACAGTAAACTGTTTCCCTCTGAACACTTCATACCCTTTGCACTGTCAACGTTGATGTTATAATTCAATGCATTGTGTCATCGCTTCACAAAATATAAATCTAAAGTGGTTATTGGCTGTTAAATGTTGTCTTTCAAATTATGAATTTTCCTGCAGAAACTAATTATTAGGATTAATAATTATTTGTGGTGTTGTGGCTAATATTTCTTTATTTGATTGTCATAGTATTTTACTCATTATATAATATTATAGAATTTATAGTAAAAAGCATATTTTTATAAGAATGTAACAGTGCCACAAGCCACAGAAAGTGCCGCCAGCATGCTAACTTGTCGTATCTCTATACAGATGGATATACTGTGTCCGACGTGGTGATGTACTGGAAGGAAACACCTGTACGAGGTGTGGAAGACGCTGAGCTGCCACAGTTCACTATACTGGGCCACGAGACTAATGACAGGAAGGTAAGAAATTTATCTTTCTGAAATTTCGTATACACATAGTTAGAAGTACTGAGAAGGACGTTTCATTCCGGAAAAAGCACTGAACCCGTGGGAAATTTTCGCGCGGGCAAAAACTAGTTAATATTAGATATAAATGCAATAGTTTCGGTTTGTATGTTTGGTCAAAATCACGCAAAATTTACTGGACAAAAAAAAGATGTCTTAATACGACCAATAGAAACCAACCATTTTTTTTTATTTTGTCTGTCTGTATGTTTGTACGCGCACCACGCAAACACTACTAGATGAAATTTGATTCAGTTTTTTCACTCTAATTTTACTTGGTGTAACTTAAAATCTGGCACAGGTTTTATCTTGATACCAACGCCGCCTTTTAGAACCTGATATATTATAATAGTCAATCCGCGCGGATGACGTCGTGGGAAAAAGCTAGTTTATCAATATTTAAAGCTGAATTTTAAGTAGTTAGAAAATTGTATAAGCAGAGTAACCTAATTTCTAACCTGTTTTTTGTTTGTTTTGATATCGAAAGTACTTTGGGGTACTTATTTCCCCTATTACGAGGTAAATGTTTTCTTATCCAAAGTTTGCCAAGCACGATCGCTAATAGGATTACATTCCAAAAGAAACTTAGCAACTTCAAGGTAACAGTTTTGGGTGAACGATCATTGGCCTAACATTAGGCCCCTGCCACGATACCGTAGAATATAAGTAGGTACAGTCAACTGCAGAGAAATCTGACCGACTACTGAACACATAGGCGAAACTGCCTGAGCGTGGAAACTTAAAATTTTAAACAGGTTCTTTGTTTAGTGGTGTGGTGCGTTTAGTGGAGGGCAAATTTTTCAATTCCCAACCCTAATCATACTTTTTATTTCGCTTGTCTGGTGCTAAATTTTTCATGTGTCTTTTTGTTATGTGCATATATTAATTAGCTGCTATTAATTGTAGTTTAATACCTTTTCTTATATTCTTACCTATCAGCGAGAACAATGTAATTGGCTATCTAGCAATCATATATGTATAATAATATTTATAGATATTCCACAGCTGTAATGTTCTCCAAATAAAATAAAATAAAATAAATAAATAACAGCATAAATAAGCACTAAGAAATAAATTTTAGAAATTTCACCCATTAGGAGTGAAATGGGTAAAAAATTAAATTCACTCAGGCGAAGCAGCGGGAAAAAGCTAGTTTTAGAATAAAATGTAAATGTTCAGGAGAAACTAGCAACCGGCGTGTACCAGCGGCTGTCGCTGAGCTTCAAGCTGCGCAGGAACATCGGCTACTTCGTGTTCCAGACCTACCTACCCAGCATCCTCATCGTGATGCTGTCCTGGGTCTCCTTTTGGATCAACCACGAGGCCACCTCCGCGAGAGTCGCCTTGGGTGAGTTCAAAAGCTGCGCAGAGACATCGGCTCACCCACGAGGCTACCTCCGCGAGAGTCGCACTGAGTGAGTTTATAAGCTGCGCAGTATGATGGTGGCGGCGCGACGGGGTTTATAAGTAAAACACTTGCTTGGTGAGTGCTGGTTTACCAACAATAATGAACTTCTTTATTGTAGAATTTTCATAGCTTATATACTAGTTTTCCTAGAGCCGCTATACGTAGCGTATACGTAACATAACCTTGATATTTAAGATAAGAAAATAGAAATTAATTATTTATCGAGGTTGCGTGACGTAGGGCATTGTCATAGGTTACGTAGAGAGATTAAGGATATTACATACTGAAGCGTATTAGACTGGTATACACCACACCTTCCCCCTTTTTTTTTGAGACAAAAATTAACAATTTTTTGGCTTAGAATAGTTATACAATTCAAAATAATTTCAGATTTAAAAATTAACTAATGTACTTTAGCTGGGGTCTGTTTACATCTTTTTACAAGTACATATTTGGAGTTAACCAGTTCTCTTTTTTACAGGGGTTTTTTTTTTTTTTGGCTAATTAAAAATTAGCATAAGTATATAATTATACCTAATTAGCAAAGCATATATGTATAGTAACATATTTCTAGTGTACATACGAGTTCTCTTATATCTTTCAATTCAATTCAATTTATTCATAAAACAATATAAATTGTATGCGAATTACATTTTACAAATTACATTAATACACCCAATGACATTCCAATTACACCACAAATTATTAAACAAATAATGTCATCTTAAAAAAAGTAAAGAAAAAAAAACAGTTAACAGTTAACTCAATTGCACTCCTAAAAATCATTTACTGCATAACAACATTTCTCCAGTAACAGCTCTCTTAGTCTTTTCTTAAATATTGATAATTTTCTAATACTCTTTAGCTCCCTTGGCAACTTATTAAATAACAATACTGTTTGGTTGCGCGGACAATGTTTTACAATATTAAGCCTTGGTGTAATTACTCTGACTAGATCCTTCCGTCTGGTACTTTCTCTCTTCAACATTTCTTCCTCTGTCTCATATAAGGCTCTGTTTTTTATGAAGTCAGTCAGAAGCACAAATATGTACAAACAAGGAACAGTAAGGATCTGAAGTCGTCTGAAATGTGGTTCGCATGATTCCCACGGTGGAATCCGAACCATTGTCCGAATCGCCCTCTTCTGTGCTATAAACGCTTTATTGATATTATAGTCGTAACTTTTTCCCCAAAATTTTATGCTGTAACGCAGTCTTGATTCCACCATAGAATAATACACGGATTTTAATTGGTCAGTCGTTAATTCTTCTCTTAAATTTCTCAGTGCACAGCATGCGCTACTGATGCTATTGACTACTGCTTGTAATTCACTCTTCCAGTTAAGTGATTCATCGAGCTTAACACCTAAGAATTTGACAGTAGCCACCTGCGTTACTTTTTCACCATTTAAAGAAACTTCAAGTTTATCTTTGTTGCCCGCTGTAGTTTTAAATAACATTATGTTTGTTTTGGCTGAATTTAATTTAAGATTATTAATAGTAAACCAGTTGTCGAATAATTCCAATGTCATATTTATTTTTCTATTAAGACCGTCTATATTTGCGTCCCAAAGTACAGCGTTTGTATCATCGGCATAAATTACTACCTTTATGTCAGAATGACTCGTCATGTAATTAATTAAATCATTGATGAATATTAAAAATAATATAGGACCTAGTATCGAACCTTGTGGTACACCTCTGTTAATTTTAATTATTTTTGAATTTTGTTTCGAATTGATACATTCACCTTCGCTGTCAGTAACCTCAACGAATTGTCGTCTGTTACTTAAGTAGGATCTTAACAAGTTTAATAGTTTACCTCGGATTCCATAGTATTCTAGTTTCATTATGAGAATATCATGATCAATGGAATCAAAGGCTGCGCTCAGGTCTAGGAAAACTCCAGCCACCCTTACTTTCTCATTTATCTTACTTGTTATATCGCAAACTATTGTATCAATAGCATTGGTTGTACCAGTTCCTTCCTGGTATCCATACTGTCTACCGTTGAGAATGTTGTTTTCTTTTAAATGCCTAACAATGCGCGATTTAATAATTTTTTCAAGAATTTTCGAAACTATGGGCAACATTGCAACAGCTCTAAAATTTGATGGATCTAATTTACTATTTTTTTTATGTATAGGTATAATTTTTGCTAATTTTAATTGTTCTGGGAATATTTCTTGTTCAATACATTGATTACAAAAATACATTAATGGTTCTGCTAAAATGTCAATATGTTTTTTAATTATAGATACGGGAATGTCATCATAGCCAGAAGATCTTTTGTCACGCATTTTCTTAACAATGTCAATAATTTCGGTCTTAGTTACATCTGGATTTTTAATTGGAGAATACGTGGAATTGGTACCTTTCCGCAAGAGAATTTCGGAATCTTGTAAACTTCCTGAGGATGTTTGATTGTCATGATTAAATATCTCAGAAAACCTTTCTGCTATTGTCTTTGAATCTGTTATTACGTGATTATTAATTTTTAGAGATATATTTTTACATCTAGAGCTACTTTTTTGAGCCGTTCATTGACAATTTCCCATACACGTTTAGACGAGTTTGTATGTTTTTTAATTTCTGCTTGCACACTTAATCGTTTAGCAGTTCTTATAACTCTTCTGTAAATTCTAACATACTTCGACCTATATTTAAAAATACTTGTATGGTTATGGTTTTTATCTAATATGCATAATACTCTTTTCATTTTGCTTGATATCCTTAATCCCTTTGTAATCCATGATATTTTCCCGTTTTTGTTTTTGTTTATTTTTCTCTTAGTTTTTTTTGTAGCATGTTTTGAATATTCCCGTAAAAGTTTTTATAAAAGCATTTATTCCTAATTTTCTCCAATCAATTTTTTGAAGTTGTTGTCTAAAATTTAGGTCATTTTTTTTACTGAAGCTTCTTCTTTCTATATATGAGACTTTCTCTCGCCACTTCTCAGTTTCGTTTCTCTCAGAGTAAAAATCTGTTATTATACATGCGTGCCCATCTGACAGACCGTTATGATCTACTTCAGTAGAGATCGACGTATCATCTGGCAGATTAGTTATAATATTATCAATACAGGATTCAGAGCCGTTTCTACTAAAAGTGACTGCCTTGACTAAATACTTAAAATTGTAACATTTCAATAAGTTTTCAAATTCTTCCCTTTCGTTATCGTCAGTCATTACATCTATATTAAAGTCGCCTGTGATTAAGCATTGTTTACTAAAGAAATGTTGTAAGAATGCTTCGAATTTTAACATAAACTCTTTAAAATCTGTATTATTATTGTAGCAACAAAATATACAAATATTAGTATCAAGATCTTTAACACCACAGATTTCGAAATGGTCTTGCTTACTATATTTCTTACATACGCTTAGTTCTTCAAAGTTCTTTTCATTATTTACCAAAATTAAAGTTCCCCCTCTTATTTTATTTTTTCTTACATATTGTGTTACGAGTTTATAATTCATAAAACTTAACATATTTACAGAGTTACTGTTTAGAAAATGCTCACAAATACATATCACACTAGGCTTACAATCTAAACTTTCAACATACATTTCCAACTGATCTTTTTGCATTGAAACCACAGACATTTTGAAAAAATATTCTATACAACTGTTGGTTTTTATTTTTGCTCTCGAAAAAACTGTTGGGAGTACATATCCTCTTCAACTAAATCACCACAATTTAACGATTTTTTATATATAATTAACAAAAGTACAGATAAGTCGTAAGCAATTCTTTGTACGCCTTTACAGTTAATTTTTCCATTGTACTTATTGAACATTTGAAACGAGTATTCGAGATATCTGTTTGAGTCCAAAAGAAAACAATATTGATATTTATAATTGTCAACGTAAATTAAATGATTAAATAACTCAATCCTTTTATTAAAAATATTTCTTTGTGGGCTAAGATTGAATGTAGGTAAACATATAATTACGTTTGTATGCTGTACTTCTAGTAGCTTATGTCTAATATCGCGTACTACTTCTGAGTAATTCTGCGAAAAATTAAAGTCGTTCTCTCCAATAACTATTACACAGAAATCCCGACATGTAAAGTCTTTTAATTTATTATTTAATCCGCTAAGCAGCTCTTTGATGTCGCCGCCTGGTTTTCGATAATGGCACATATTAAAGCTTCCTAATTTATTTTGAAAAATGTTTGCAGCTTCTGAGTTATCTATACTGCTTATAACTGTAAGTTTAGATTTTTTTGTTAGTACTTTAATGTCCTCTAAGCTATTTGTTACTGATATGTCTCTTTCATATGTTTCCTCTTCTTGGCAAAATTCAGCGACAAGTTCGTTAAGTCTTTGCATTATTCCTGAAGTGGCTTCTTGAAGTAAAGTAATGTTCCTTAACAATTCATCCATTTTATGTTGATAGTTTTGTGCGCTATGTAGGTCCGGGATTATTGGCACCGTATAACGTGGTGGAGTGAGTTCGTCGTTTGATATATAATTTCTTCTTCTGCATGCTTGAGGGGTACTATAATGCTTTGTTTGTGTTTGTGTTGACTCCACACAGATCTTTTTAAGTATAATTATTTCTTGTGCTTGTCTTTCTGATTGTCTCTGTATTTCATTTCTTTCTAAGATTGTGTTGTCCAGTTCATTTTGAGTAGAATCTAGTCTAATCTTCAGTTCTCTATTTTCTATTTGTAATGCGCCTAGTTCATCATTTATATCTTGTTGGTTTATAAATTCGGCACTCTTTGATAACATAATTCGACTGTCTATTTGAAGAAGTGAGTCGGTAGATATTGATTTCGTTAAATTTCCAGTGGTTTGATCAGCGATTACATTTCCTAGCGTTTCTTGCAGATTAGTATTTGATGCAGAGTCTAGTGGGGATGCATAATCAACAGGGGTTTCCACTAGATCTTGGGTTAAATTAATTGGTGTTACAGACTCGTTCTCTTGGCTTATTTTCTTATCTGTAGGCTGGTCCAAAGCAGTATTATTATTACTATTACTCTTGCTTAATAATATTTTTTTCTGCTGTCTTGTAATATTTTTTTCTGGTATGGGTGTAATAGTAGATTTTACTGTTTGTTGGTTTTGTTTTCCCTGTTTTGTTTTACACGTTTCACATTTCCAGTTATTTTTTTGATTAGGGGTCATAGTGTTGTAAAACCTTTTCTCAGAGACATTTGCACAGTTTAAATCAAACAAAGAAGAACAACTAGAGCATTTTAGAAATTCTCTCTTGTGAAGAGTTTGTTTACATTTTTTGCAAGCTACCTGTGGCTCCATCTCGTGGCTTTTTATGGTACTAATATTTATTTGATTGCTTTCTTTCAACTTAGTTTTAAACCTCAATGAGATAAATGAAATATTTTTGTGCTAATTTCAAATCTAGTTGCGACAGGTGGGATTCGAACCATGAGCCGCTGCATGAACGACGGCGATAAATCCAAAACGTTGTACACTGCGCCAACTCGCAATCTACTGTAGTGACGAAAAAGACGATCTTATTTAGGATCATTAATCGAGATCAGCTGATGAGTCATGTGTTTTGTGTCAATGAATAGGCAGGTTCACACACACTTGTAAACTGTTTGAACCGGTGAATCAGTCCGAACGGATAATTTTAAAATGAATTTGTAAATATCGTTCCAATTTAGACACTTTAAACAGTTTTTTTTACACTGTTCCGTTAATATTGTCACTATTTAATTAGTATTACTATTTTTTCGCACTGATATTAGTTATTTACACACGACTTTATTTTTAAAGACACAGAGCAGTCATATTGCGTCTAGCTGGTTCGAGCTCGCTCGCACACACTGTATCAATAATGTATTAACATAAAAATATTAAATTATATGTTTAATGAACTGATTATAACTACTTAATAAGATTTATAGAGAGAGAAATTAAGAATACATATCCAATGATTATGGTTTTAAGTTACAATTATTGATCGGAAGAATGCATAGGCAGAAACGTCATAGGTATTCTGATATGACTATGCTGCAAAAGTAATATGAAGATGTGTTCCCATATTTGGAAAGTCTTATTAATTGATTATTGTCTTCCTAAATCACTCCATATCTTGCATTGGTATTATACAGTTGTTCCCTAAAAAAAAAACTTTATTATGAATCCGAACGTTTCCTCGGTGCTAAACTATTTAACTGGGTTCTCCCGGAATTTTTGTTTGGCGAAAAGTGTTCAATTTTTTTACATCACGGTCGTGACGAGGGAGTCGGGGCAGGTGATCTACAGGGCGTGCATAGATGCGCCCTTCGGCCACCCCCTCCTCTGTCCCGTCGAGGGACTATCCATGGACCTATATCTGGAGGTGCTGGCGGCTCTTCAGGTGCCGTACCTCTCCGTAAACATTAAGAAGTCGCCTAGCGGCCTGTTTTGGTGGATTGAGTGGGAGCACCAATCGTTCGAGGTGGAGTTTAGTGACTTATTAAACTTTTAGTGCGTGAGTGCGTGTGGGTATGGGTGGTTTTTTTTTTTTTTTTGTTTTTTATTGTAGCTTGTAAGGTTTAGTGTTGTTTTTGTGTATGGTATAGTGTTTTTTATTGAGTAAAATTTTTATATTTTCGCCTAAGTCTTTTATTACCTCGTAGGGTCCTGAGTAGACTTGATCTAATTTCTCTCTATTTTGTTTCTTAATTAATACTAAATCTCCTATATTATAATTAATTTGATTACATTTCTTATCGTATATACTTTTTCTAGTTTCTTTAGATAAAAGTAAATTATTCCTAGCATCCTCTTGGGATTTTTGTAATCTATATTTTAATTCTAAAGGATATGAGTCATAATTATATACTGGATCTACACTATTATTAATTATATTGCTAGGTAATCTACACATTTTTCCAAACACTAGTTCATACGGTGTATATTTTGTTGAGGTGTGTACTGACGTATTATACGAGAAACACCAATATTGTAACCAATCACTCCACTTATGGGCTTGGTTATCTGTCTGTATTCTCAAAAATGCCCCTAATACTTTATGGGAATTATCCAAAGACCCAAGGCTTTCGTGGTGGTAGGCTGTAGATTGAATTTGTTTTATACCTAGAATATTACAAACTTCACGCATTGTTGAAGAAATAAATTCGGTACCCCTATCTGTCCCTATTTCAAGAGGTATCCCGTATCGCAAGATAAAGTTATCTACTAATGCGCGGGCTACTGTGTCTGTTTCCTTATTCAGCAGTGGATATGCTTCGACGTACTTGGTAAGTTCACACTGTAGTGTTAATATATAGCAATATCCGTTCACATCCTTCGTTAAGGGACCGACCAGGTCTAAAAATATTTTATCAAAGGCTGAGGTTGCCGTACTTGTGATACTCATTGGTTGCCGAATATTTTTCGCATATTTCTGTTTTTGGCATTTATCACAAGTTGTCACAAATTTGTATATGTCATTACTCATGCCAGGCCAATAGTAGTGACGTTTAATATTATTCGTCATTCTTCGAATGCCTGCATGGCCACTAGTGGGCAAAATGTGGAAATCATTTAATATGACGCGCCTGTCGTCTTTATCAGTTATTTTAATGACACCTTTTAATATGCATAAACGGGGTCCGGACCACTTTTTACACATTTTAATATACTGAGTTAACTCTTTTATTTCATTAGCGGTGTCATCATTGCGTATAATGCATAATTCCTCAATACTAAGTGTCCTGCAAAATGCATCTAACACACTCACGAAGAATGCTCGATTACTACGTGCTCGTAAATTAGGGTTGACACACATTGTATGAGTTTCAGGCGAATAAATGAATAATTTGTTTCCACTTACTTTATGATTTTTAGTTTTGATGATACTTTCATAATGTTTTTCATCATAGTTCAATTCCGGTAAGGATGTTGGTTTTTTTAATATCTCAACTATTTTAGGATGGCCTGTTCAATCATAGTATGAGGCTTCTTTACTAGAGCTAGACGTTTTTTCGTGCTCTTTTAATCGTTTCTTTTGAGCTCTCGTCATTACCGACATAACATGGTGATTCATGTTTTTTAACTCTTCACTGGTAATTTCTATCCGAGATAATGCGTCTGCAGCTACATTATCTCTTCCTTTTAGGTAAGTTACCGTGAAATCGTACTCCTCT
Source organism: Ephestia elutella (assembly GCA_018467065.1). Classification (NCBI taxonomy): domain Eukaryota; kingdom Metazoa; phylum Arthropoda; class Insecta; order Lepidoptera; family Pyralidae; genus Ephestia; species Ephestia elutella. Next base: position 7,852,675 of record CM031576.1, on the reverse strand, counting down.
AAACATAGTCGGAATTTAGTTAGTCTACTTGATGGGTTATTCATATTAAATAGATAGACTAATGGGCGATGATCAGTTATTATCTAGAATTTACTTCCGTAAAGATAAGGGCGGAAATATTTTATTGCCCAAACGATTGCTAACAACTCCTTTTCTATAGTAGGGTAATTTTTTTCTGCTTTATTAAGGGGTCGACTTGCATAAGCTACTGGCAAGCCATTCCCGTTAGACAACACACATCCTATAGCTATACCCGAAGCGTCAGAATGAATAATAAATTCATTTTCTTTTGAAAAATTTGGATATTGTAATATGGGTGGGGTACTCATCGAGTATTTGAGTTTTTCAAAGGCTTTTGTACATTCTTTTCCCCATTCAAAAACTACGGCCTTTTTTAATAAGCTATTTAATGGTTGTGCTAGTTCTGAAAACTTTGGTATGAACTTCCTGTAATAATTTGCAAAAGCAACGAATCTTCTTACTTCATCAGTGTTTTTTGGTACTGGGTATTTTTTTATTGCTTCAATTTTTTTTTTGGATCTGGTTTTATACCTTCTGGTGTTACAACATGTCCTAAATATAAAAGTTCTTTTTGAAGAAAGTTACACTTTAATGGATTTAATTTTAGGTTTACTTTTCTAAGTCTACAGAATATGTCTATTAAATTTTTATTATGACTTTCCAAACTACGGCCAAAAATGATGATGTCATCTAAATATACTAAGCATTTTATATAGTTTAAACCAGACATAGCTATGGTCATTGCTCTGCTAAAAGAATTAGGGCTTGTTTTTAGACCCATTGGTAGTCGCTTCATTTGATAGTGTTTGTCTGCTATGAAGGCAGTGTACTTTCGACTCTGAGCATCGAGTCTTATTTGGTAGTAACTTTGATTTAAATCTAAAGTACTAAAATACATTGCACCGGACAGTGAATCTAATATTTCCGTAATGTTAGGAAGAGGAAATTTATCATCTTTTATTTGTTCGTTTAACTTTCTATAATCTATTACTAGTCTCCATTTCTTATTTCCGTGTGCATCTTTTTTTTAGGTACTAGAAGTATAGGACTTGACCACTCTGACGTGAATTCTTCAATGATGTCGTCAGCTAACATTTGTTTTTATTTGTGTATTTATTTCTTGTTTCTGAGACTGTGGTAAACGATATGGTTTACTATAGACCGGTGACGCGTTGTCTTTTAAATGTATAGTTTGCTCGTAAATATTAGTTGTATTTAATGAATCACCCGGTAAGTGAAAGATATCTGCAAATTTTGCACATATATTAGAAATTGAAGTTCCTTCTTCTTTATTTAAATTTTGTAATTTTAACATTGAAAATAATAATTTAACTCTCTTTTGCATTATTCGCACACTTATTAAAAGAAAAGCAGTTAAATTCTGATAGTTTTTTTATTTCCGGTGTAAAACATTTTAAGGTTACCTCTTCGTCCCGTGTATTTAGTATTTTTATTTTTCCATCAATACTCCTAGTAATTGAATTTGCTACAAAAATTCCTTTGCATATTTCGTTTGAATAAATAACACAATCTCCCGATAAAGTAGTTGACAACCCTACTAAAGACTCACAGCGTGGCGGTAATTTGATACATGGCGTGTTCTGTTTACTATCATTTAAATATAATTGTAAAGGTAATTGAATCTTATTCTCATTCAATGTCAATGTTCATTGTTTCATTTTCAAAATCTATTAGACATTTATATTTTGTTAAAAAGTCTTGTCCTATTATGCCGTCTATGTTCAAAGGCAATGTTTGAAATACATGAAACTTATTTGTAAAATATGTATTAGGCTCATTATACAATCGTAAGTTTACGTAACCTTGTGACGATATTTTACCTCCGATTCCGTTGATGTGGGTGACCTTTGGCACGATGAACTCATTCATTGATACTGCAACATCACACTTCACTGCACTTAAGGACGCACCAGTGTCAATTAACCATACATATTTTTTTCCGTTTACGGTGAGTTGCACAGAGTTCATGTTACCGTACGTTAAGACGTAATTATTATTCACGAAAAAATTCCGGATTGAAGTGATCCGCTGAATCTTCTTCCTCATCACCTTCTTCCTGGGCTACATGTATATGCTGCTTCCGTTGCTGGTGTGAGTGATAGCGCGTAACTCGCCCTCTAGACTGGGAGTTATTTTTTCCTCTTGGGGAGTTAATATCTGAACGGTGAAAATTTTTCCAAGCGTTTCTTGATTTTCCTCGAAAACTTCCAGTGGCGCGCACAAAACCGCCCCGCCGCGCCGCACGTAACTGCGTGCGTAGAATACTTGTTCTGATGATGACGCCTGTGGTGTCATGGTGATGTTACCATCCTTGTGTATTCTTTTCCAAATCAAATATATAAATACCAAGGCGGCCATTACGACTAAGGCTATAGTGACCAATGAGATATTGTATAGAGATATTGAAGATGTCACCTGAGCTGTGCTTGCGCTGTTGCCTGCACCGTTTTGGGCGATTATCACGTCTTCTTTTTTGGGACTGGATCTTCGCTGAATTGCTGCCCATCTTCTTTCTTGATCACTTAAACTTTGTGGACGAATTTCTGCCCAAACTCACGGTGCAACACTGTTCCTCGGGAAACAGTGGCTGGCAGGGTCGCCATATGATGGTGGCGGCGCGACGGGGTTTATAAGTAAAACACTTGCTTGGTGAGTGCTGGTTTACCAACAATAATGAACTCCTTTTTTGTAGAATTTTCATAGCTTATATACTAGTTTTCCTAGAGCCGCTATACGTAGCGTATACGTAACATAACCTTGATATTTAAGATAAGAAAATAGAAATTAATTATTTATCGAGGTTGCGTGACGTGCATTAATTATTTATCGAGGTTGCGTGACGTAGGGCATTGTCATAGGTTACGTAGAGAGATTAGGGCTATTACATACTGAAGCGTATTAGACTGGTATACACCACAGCAGGGACATCGACTACTTCGTGTTCTAGACCTACCTACCCAGCATCCCCATCGTGATGCTGTCCTGGGTCTCTTTCTGGATCAACCACGAGACCACCTCCGCGAGAGTCGCACTGAGTGAGTTCAAAAGCTGCGCAGGGATATCGACTACTTTGTCTTCTAGACCTACCTGCCCAGCATCCTCACCGTGATGCTGTCCTGAGTCTCCTTCTGGATCAACCACGAGGCCACCTGCGAGAGTCGCAACTATCAACCATCAATCAATATACATATATAAAATTCTTCCGTTACTGACTGACTGACAGACAACGCACAGTCAAAACAACTTGGCATGTAGGTAGGTTTCTTAGGGAATGTAAGGGAGCGCTAATAGAGGATTACCTGAGGATTCCCACGAAAATAAAGTCCCAGGCCTATGCTACTTTGAAATCAAGGTTAACAATCAAGCCAGGAACATCAGATGGACCGATTTGTGGGGTTGATATTGATTAAAAAACCTTTTCAGCCATTCGAAGAATAACTTTGAACTAACTTTATCTAGTTGATGTCTGTGTGTGTTTTAAAATCTTTATTCGTGTTTTCATCCAGGCATAACGACTGTGCTCACGATGACGACGATCAGCACTGGTGTGCGCAGCAGCCTACCGCGCATCTCCTACGTGAAAGCCATTGACATCTACCTCGTCATGTGCTTCGTGTTTGTCTTCGCAGCGTTGCTCGAGTACGCAGCTGTCAACTACACCTACTGGGGCGCGCGCGCAAGGAAACGTGCCAAGTTAAAGAATAGGGATTTGTCTACTAGCACGAGTATCGAGAAGGATATGAAATGTTCTGGTGTGTATTGAGATCTTTGTAATCTTGGCTTTCCATTTGCCTGGTTTTATTTTTAAAATTAGATGAATTCAGACTAGTTCTTTGTTTAGTATGTTAAGTATGGCCAGAATTTCAGATTAAGTGTAAAAGGTTTTATATTCAGAATTTTAGTCCAAAGACTGGAAATATTTTTGTATTGTAGGTTCTCGATCGCCAGACGAAATAATAGCCCTTCGAGAATGCAGTAGCAGTACGGGGCGCGTGTCTCCGTTGCTAGGGCTCCGGTCCAAGCCTCTGCCGGTGACGGCGGGGGCGCCGCCATCGCTGAGGCTGCAACGAGACCACACCCATCTGCGGTACAGAAGCCGACCGCACTCTAGGAACTCAAAAAGTAAATATTTATTGCAAGTTTGAAAATAATATGTGCGAAATACGTGTATTACATTTTTGTTTTCTCGAAAATTAAGGGTTTATAATGAGTATTTTAAAACTAACGGAAAAGTCATATGTTTAAATTATTTGTCTTTAGTCATCATATTCCTTACCTTGTCTCATCATCGTGGGGTCGGCACATAACGACATGTAACAACATAGGTCTCTGTTTCCTGTCATATTAATACCCACTCCAACACTTTGATATAGTCACTCACGCAGTCCATCCATCTCTTTTTTTTACTCGCACTTCCTTTGTAACCAGCCACAGAGCCACCTTCATATTCAACGTCTTTCGTAGTATGAAACAAATTTGGATATTTTTTCAAGATGCGATGAGGTTGACTGGAAGAAATTGCATTTGCGATAGGCCTTTACGTTCCTTTATGTATTTACTTTTTGTTACTACTTTGTATGATCTTTTCTATAAATGGTGCAATAAAGTGTTGACCTATCTATTTACTATGCACGCGGAGCTTCAAAATAAACATATTTTCCAGATGGTTCCACCGGCAAGCCCAAGATGATGCACGCGCTCCGTCGCGGCGCTACTGTCATCAAGGCATCAATGCCCAAGATCCGAGATGTCAATGTGATAGACACGTACTCCCGCGTCATCTTCCCCGTCTGCTTCCTCCTCTTCAACGCCGTCTACTGGGTGTTCTACATATTTGACTGAAACTACTGTTAGGAGTTCTATGGTGATGTTCACATTGCGGCAAGCAAGAGAGCGCGACATCGGGGTTTTGTGTATGACATACAAAAAAGTATCACAGGTGTGTGATTCTGCGATTAAAACGAATTGTTAGCAATACAATAAGCAATTGATAAGACAGACACAAAAAATTTACCAGTTTAAAATTAAATCGATTAGATTAACTTTTATAGTAAAAAATTAAAAAAATACAAAATGTTCCCATCGACCAGTAAAAGCATTTAATATTATTTCCATAAAGTGTTCATTGATTTATTGAACACCACCTGTGAGATGAGCTATGCAAATATTTTTATAAAAATAATAAATAAATCGTAAGTGTGACTGTACATGTCGTGCCAAATAAGAGGCCAAAGATTTGTAAGATTTTCTGTAGACTTTGATGTCATAGTAGATGATAGCATATCGCATTGTTATGATAACGAAACTGCCAAAATCATAACGTAATTAAGCGCAACAAAGGTTCGTTTTAATGCTTCTATTTATAAATTCTTTGTCCTACTAGATATCAATTGTTCTATAAATAAAAGTAATCTAATAAAACAATTTTAAGAATATTAAAATTTATAAGGACGTGCTAATTTCATAATCCTTGCAATAATAATCGTTGAATTGCAAGTATTAGAATAATTGGCGAAACACGAAAATAAACTAAAATGAATGAATTTCTTCGTTATTTAAATAATAAACATGTAAATTAGATGTTCCAATTCGTTGTAAATAATTATAATAAATATCTTTATAGCATGGACGTTGTGAGGAACTGTAGTTAAATTGATGTTTAAATTAGAAACTGATTGCAAGCCAATAGTGTATAATAAGAAACGTTGTAAAAATAAAGTTTATTATCAATTGTTTGTTGTTTCATTATAGTTAGTCATGGTGTGTTGAAATTTCAAAAGTCACATAAAAACTTCAGCTGTCAAAAAAGTCCAATGTTCTTTACAGAAATACGAAACTTTTGTTACTCAAAGTAATAGTGTCTAAAAGAATACCTTGGTACTCAGAAAGCTTATTTTTATTTGAAAATTGCTGATAAATTGGAATCTATATCAGAAGTCATGGCTATCCTTGATTGATGACTATCCTAAAGGAAAGTCATGGAATGTATAGATTTCAAATGGTAATGCGGCTGATGAAGTCAAGTTTTGATCAAACAATACCCGCTGCTATAGGTACTTAGGTAGAAGAATAATCCATGAAGGATAATCCATGAAGAAAATAAAGTGCTAATTGGAACTTAAGACGCCATCTGTTTTATTGAGCTGAGAACAGTTAGAAAGCCATTCGCTGAGGTTTCCGACTTGTTTCAACCCTCTACCCCTGCCGCAACGCCCTCTGCAGTCAATTCGGCAAAGCAAATCTGCGGTGTTCCAGAAAAGCCTCCCTTATATCGTTTAGTATTAATGTTTACTTTTAGATGTCTCTAAAAACAAGTTAGCTGCGTAATTCAATTGAGAAAATATTTATTTTATGCACCTAGACCTAAAATTGCAGATTAATTGTAGTTTTTTACATTACTATCAGAGCGGATTCCCGGGGAGCTACTAGTTTAAATCTAATCTATATAGGTACTAATATAATTCTACTAATATTATAAATGCGAAAGTTTGGATGTGAGTTTGTGAGGATGTTTGTCACTCAATAACGCAAAATCTGCTGGACGAATTTCGATGAAATTTGGTACACGGATAAAAAAATACAGGAAATAGCACATAGGGAGTGCAGCCCCGGGGCGCAGCTAGTAAAACATTAAGTTTGATTGTTTGTTTGAACTCGCAATTCTCTGGAAGTGTCGGTTCGATTTGAAAAAATATTTCTGAGTACGATAGCTACTCGTACATTCACGAGGAAAACCCGAATCGAACCAAATTTTCCATGGGAATTCCTATGGAAATTCTGCACAGCTATTTCAGCAAAAATATAGATTACCAATAAATCATCAAACTATGACAATTTTTTTGTGAAACCAATAAAGCTATGTAGAGCCGAAAAAAGTTGTGAATGTTTTAAATTATCGTTATCGTATCGTGTTATAAATACATCATGTAAAGTGAGACCGCCTGAAAAATATGTAATGCGTAAACAGAAACCTACAATGGAGTTTAAACAAAAAATACACTGCTTATAGAATAAAATATCAGTTCAATTCTTCTATATTTATAAGCCCTTCATCTATTTTCATCGAACGTTATTCACAGTAGCCGATAAAATACAAATGTAGGAGAGTGTTGAAAGGGATTTATATACGAGAGCAGTCGGGGCGGCGGGCTCCATTCATCGACGGGACGCAGACAGCGCGGGGCGTGCGCGCGGCGGTGCGGGGCAGCGGGGGACGCCAGCGAACCTAGTACCTACCCCAGTGCCAGTACGAGAACCCACCCAGTGTACACCTCTTCCTTTGAAGAGACCAAGGAAAACCTCAATACAAAAATATTACCAAAACCGACAGAACTAGAAGTCGTGGGAAAAGAAACTGCAGTGAAAATCGTTCGGACAAAGTGAATCAGTTTTTCAGTTTTCAGTGGTTTGTGATTGCTATCCAGGATTATGCTTGCTTTCGTGGATTAAGGTACGTATGTGATTAAGGCCCTTAGATCAATTCTAACGTTCGTTTACTATCTTTGCTAAACATCTGACCCCTGATGGCAACAGTCAGCCTGATTTTGAAACCTGATGAAGATGACTAAAATACATAAAAACAATGAAAAGAGCCCTCATCATCTTCCTACGTTTCCCATTGGGAATATAGTTGAATTTCTTATTGACGTCGTCACATAGTTTCATGGTCAGACCCGTGGGCGGCAGAAGGTGTCGGATTCGGGGTTTGAGAGGGCGAATGCGGGGGTGCGCGGGCGGGGGCGGGCGTGGGCGCAAGTCGCGCAGTTCACCCCCTCCCCGTATTGATCGCTCAATTTTCATACGTATTTGCAAAATTTTGTTATAATAAAATTAATTTTGGGAAGATAGGTTTATAGTCATTCCCTAAGATGAATGTAGTTTCCTTTTTTATCTTTCATTTTTAAAAAAATGTTAATTTAACCAGTTAGTAGTAGGTTTGTAAACGTGTAAGATTAGGTTGATATTGACCACTTTTTAAGACTGCCACCTACATATAGGGTTTAAGTTGAATCAGATAATGAAGAAAGTGATTAAGTAGAATTTAAAGTTTTTGTTGTAAAGAGAGGAAGCTGGAAGAAAACCATTAAACTTTATCCGCCATATTGTTGTAATGTTGACTTCGCGATAAAAATGGCTCTAATGAAGTTTGTACAACATTAATATAAACCCAATTAAATTTATTAAGAAATGGGTATCAAATTTAGCGAAGTAGAGGCATAAAACTTTTTAAATTGATTAAAGAAAATGTAACCAAACATGTATGCTACAGTGAGACCCTGTATAATTCCTGTACCTGGCCAGAAAAGAGTATACGACAATGATATTTAAAAAAAAAATTGAGCCTAAATAAGGTTGGTTACGTGGCTACTTCTAGTGACGTGGTGGGGATTGATACAGAGAATCATGGCCAATCAAACTTCTCCCAAATAAGCCCACGCCCTTGGGCTAAAGCACTCAAGAGACATACGTGTCAATCTTAAAACTATCTTATTGTTGGGCGTTAAAAAGGATCCGTAATAAAAAATCTTTAAAACGAACCACAATTTCAAGTTAACAAATAATAGGTATTCAAAACTATTTCTTTGAGATAAGATATTTATTTTAGTAAATTATTATCATACTTTTAACAGTCTTCAACCGAATGTTATGCTACATGTGAAGTCTTATAAATTAGCTGGTCTTAATTTACTAACTAGTCTTTCTTACATTCGCGTTTTAAACGCATAACTATAATGTCAACGTACGTAACTAACTAGTGTTTTTAACTAAATTCAAAGTAAGATGGATCCTTGATGGATGTCCTACGTAATTTTCTAACTGCGTAGAAGCTCGCGTCCCTGCTAGGTGAATGAAAACGGGATCAACAAGTAGCCCGTGGGAAGTTCTAAAGCATGCGCAAAGCCTGCCTCTATCCAATATGGCTGCCCAAAAGCCTACCTTTATTACTGTGCACATATAATAAGAGCAAAGACATTATGACAGTTATTTTATAGACTGCGAGTGAAGTTTTGTAAATAACAATTTGCCAGAGTTTTCTTGCGACAATATTTCTTGAGAATCAAGGTTATTCGTGTCAACGGTTTTGGTAAGACGTTAAAAGTAGAGCATTAAATTATTGTCATTAAGTCACTATTTACTTCTTTAAGGTATTTTTATTTAACAAAATTGTACAAATTTGTAATCCCAACGGCGCTCGTCGCTCGATGTCTTGTTTTTATTTATTTTTGTTTTCTTTTTCAAATCTTTAATTTTGATTCCGCATTTGATAAACCTGTATGATGCAGATAGTATTGCCTTATTTACTCTTTGTTCACTAAGAAAAGTTCTCAAGGGATTTTCTAACATTTCCCTCGTAGTGTCAAAGCAAAGCTCGTCGTCAGTTAATAGAAAAATGAGCTTATTTTAACAATAAAGTTAAAAAGTTTGACTGTTAGTTTGAATTCGCTGAAGAAAAAAAGAACCTTCGATTTTCGCGGTAAAAATATAGAGCTAACTGAGAAAACTTTTTATCAGATATGTATAAAATATTTGGCTTATTTTTTTTTTTTATAACATAGGGTGGCAAACGAGCTAGCGGGTCACCTGATGGTGAGCAATCACCGCTGCCCATGAACACCAGGGGTATCGCAAGATTGTTGCCGGCCATCGAGTATAGTCGATGTTGCCGGCCTTTTAAAAAGACGTAGGCTCGTATTTTGGAAGGTTCCAATGTCGTATCGATTAGTGATGACTAGACCGCGGCCAATGTTGGATTGGAACTAAATAATACTTGATTTTTTTAAATTAACTTGGACCGGTCCTGATTCGAGCCGAATGAGAAAATACTCAAATAAGATAAATATTCAAGACAAGGAAAAGAAAGCTCCTTTCTGTATAAATAAAATAAGAATAAGTATTACATACGCTTAAAACAAACTTCAAATAAAAATAAAAAACTCTAAATTTCTGGAGTCGCCTGTTTGGCGTAGGCCTCCCCCAGCTTCTCCCACCTCTCTCTCCTTCTCGCCTGTCCCATCCAGTCTGCGCCACATCGTTTCCTAAATATGTCACTCCAGCGTGTCCTCGGTCTTCCCTGCTTTCTCTTTCCATCTCTAGGTATCCACTCTGTGATTATCTTCGCCCATCTTCCGTTTTCCTTTCTGTATACTAACCAATAACTTATTGAATGATTTAAAAAAGAAAATTGTAATGGTAAAATTCCTTGAAACTAATATAGATACAGGTATGATTCTGCACTTGTAGAGTATAAACACACACAGGGGTCAGCTCAGGGCCACATATGATTGCGTAGAGATAACTATTGCAATCACCGTATTACTGCGACTTCAAGTGAATCATGACGCATTCAACAGTGATGTTTTTGTATCACTTCCATCCAGGAAAAAAGTTAAGGAAATTAATGACTTTTAAATTAGAATAATTTTATTTTATAACCAACAATTTATGCAAATACTCAGTCTTCAAAGACTGCAGCAACAAAGACTTCCGCGCGCGGTTTTGACATTTTATAAATTACAGTTTTTAGGTAAGCAAATCTTAATCTTAGTTGATTTTTTCTTTGCCTTAGTTGCACCGAACTTGAAGTAAGTTATGTCATGTTACGTTTGCGATTCCGGCTAACAATACACGTGAGTATCCGGCTACGTTTCCGTTTACTTTTGTCATACTATTTGACAACTGGTGCAAGTCATATTTGCCTAACCGGCCGGCAAAGTTCAGACGGTGCAAATATCAGTCAGTCACACACACCTCTGCGTGTACGAAACGTGTTTTCCCGAGATATTACGCACTTCGTCTTGTCTGCTCATCGAATCGGATAATTTTACTAAGACATACTACTTTATTACTCTTTTATTAGAAATTACGTCTTCAATGCTAGTACTGTCACACACACACACAGCACAGGAAAATCTTTATGTATTTATTGCCTATATCTATGGCTTGCTGATGAGTATCTCTTAAGCAACCCCAAGTGAAATATGAAGATTTTTTTTCTCTTTAGGCAAACAAGTGGTTGAAAAAAATTGTATCATAGGTGCAAAATGATTATCTGTGATTGATCATCAACAACTGTTTTTTTTTCTTGACTGTACTGAACAGGTAGTGGATCAGACCGGACTAATCAATTTCAGAGTGGATCAGACCAGACAAAAGTAATAATAATAGTGAAGAGTGGATCCGTTTGGTAGATCAGACCGGAATAACTCAAGCAAAAGACGCAGCGACCCAAAGTGACCTCCGATAAATAAATATGTGTCATAATTTTGTTTTAATACAGGTGAAGTGCACGACGATCGATACTGGCCTTCCTCGAGACATGCACCCTTCGTCGAGGAGTGCGTGCGCCGCCGCGGCGCAGGTCACTTAGGCGATGCGCGAGCGCAACTTCTGGTGACACGCAACCATGCCGGCACCAGTTGCCGTTTACATCACCTCCTTTGTTGTGTTTTGGCTATGTGGTAAGTGCTCTTTTGATATTAGATGCCATTTAAATCATAATAGAAGAAATGACACTTATTAAAATATAATACCATAACAGTGAACGCGGACGAAGCGCCGCCGTTAGCGGTGCCGCGTCCGGCGAACGACACGGCGGAACCGCCGGACTTGCGGTCGGGCGGCCGCGTGCCGCCGTATCAGCCGCCTGCCGGACCTGTGCCGATCGCCTCCGGATACCGGCCGCACAACCCTTACACCCGCGTTGAGCCTTGGCACCGTAAGTTATTATTAAATTATAATAAGGACTTCTCGGCAGTGCCGCCTGACTTGCGGTCGCCAGTCGGCCGAGTACCGCCTCGTGCCGCCGCCGTCCCAGTCACCGGCCGGCCGGATCCGTACCGATCGCCACCGAATACTGGCTCAGACGAGCTATTTTCTCAATTTTCCATTTTTGTCGATCCATACCTAAAGTTATCATTAGCTCTCTCACACCATTTTAGTTTTTGGTATCTTTTATCGTAAATATTGCGACGACATAGACTAAAGTAAACATATGAATCGCAGATCGCCCCGTAGTCGACAAGGATGCCTACGTCGTGGCAGATGATATGGAAGACCATGAAGACGACGGAAGCTGCCATCTACCATGTCTCAAACAACAGTTTTCATGCCAGGTGATCCCACTTTTTGAACAATAATGTAGTAATTTAGTATACATATTTTTTATTGTTTTATATACCTGAATCTCCATTCCATCAGAGAGTCCATTATTCAGCTAAGCGTGGCCTTCGAGTCTCACGACTCTTGGCTCTGTCTACCCCATAAGGGATAAAGACGTGATTCTATGTATGTATGTATGTATGTATATTGTAAATAATAAGTAGTTTAATTAACATTATCACTATTAGGTATATCATTTGCGATCACTCGGGGCCCTTGAACTGGTGATTCTTTTGAATAGGCGATAGGTTAATTAATAAATTTATGATTCTCAATTCCATTAATTAGCCCAATACCCAGCTAAACGTGGCATTTAAATCTCGCGATCTTGGCTCTACCTAACCCTTTACGGATAGCGATATGATACTTTATATCATAATGAATTTAAAAATGTCCAATTAAACATTTCCTCAAAATAAAATGTATTAATCGATTTACATATACCTATTGTTACTCCTAGATATCCTGTACATGCATACCATTGGAGAAGCGCTGTGACGGCATAGCCGATTGCGCAGAAGCCGAAGATGAAGCCAACTGCGCAAGATCATGCGACGAACGAGAGAACAGGACTATTTGCCCCAACACCAATGTCTGCATAGCCCTCGAATGGAAGTGCGATGGGGACAATGATTGCGGAGACTTCTGGGATGAAACTCATTGCGGTACGCAACGCATCATTCTTCTTCTATTATTTATAACTCTAAGTAGACTTTTTGTCATGTCATGTGACCGGCATTTGTTTTAGTATCAGTATTAATATTTTGTTACTGGCCACTTCGAAAAAATAAATAAAATTATGATTAAAATAAGAAAAAGAATGTTGACGTTTCTGAAAGGCGCGTAATTATCTGTCTAAAAAACATTTGTTATCATCCATATTTTGCACTAGAAAATTCATTTATTAATATTGAGTCCAGTGTAAATAAGTATTACAGTGCTAATTCAAATAGTACTATGAATCCTACTAATGTTTTAGCAATATTACCCATATGATCCGTATTACCAAAAATACGTATTAAGGCACATTATATCTCGATGGTAAAAGTATAGAAATAGGGGCTGATGGCATATGACTGAAATTTTTATTCATTTTCTTAGGTTTAGAAAACTGCACCTCAGATCAGTTCCAATGCGCCAACGACCTGTGCATCCACAAGGACTGGGTGTGCGACGGAGACAACGATTGTCGGGACAACTCTGACGAAACCAACTGTACGAAGGGCAGGTCAGTTATTTTTCTTCATACAGTCTTCTTCTTCTTCTACAGTCGTTCAAATACCAGATACTTTAAAACTTGTTTTCAAGGAAACAACCAGAAAAAACATAATAACTACCATTGATTATTACATAGGTGCCTCTATGCTGGCCTATGCGAAATAGCAGTATAGAACTGAGAAAGCCATTTTATAGTACCAAGAGTATTTTATAGAATCCAATTATACTGAGATTTTGAGATACCTTAAATGTCAAACAACAATACGCAGCTCTAAGTACATGTTAGTGGCACTTTCACCTTGCAGTACTGCCCTACCATAACGCTACGTAGCAAACCCTCTAGCCACCCTAATTGCGCTATTTGGCTCACCCCCTCCCTGGATAATTTTTCTGTTTACCAAGCTTACCATAAAGTTATTTGTGGTCGGTTGCTATAGGAATATATGGTATTTCAACATTTTATATTATGTAGTTATTTGTATATTAGGTACGTAGGCACCTACATAATTTACATCTCAAAGAATTTATTTCAGATTACTGCTTAAAATATACGATGTTTTTGAAATGATACCTCGTGAAAAAACTAAACAAAAAAAAAAATTATTTCTTGTGTACTAAAAAAAGATAAACTGAAACCCCGAACTCGTTCCGAACTAAGTGAGGATTTTTTATTTTATTTTACTTGTATTTTAAAAAGGACCAGCATTAGTGTTTTTTCACACAGGGGTTGACGACGAATAAATAAGGGTGGAAATAATTAAACAATCACTGAGTGCACACTTGCACTCCAGATTTCAATAGGCTTTTTGTTGTATTCCTTTTGCATGAGACTGGTGACGTCATCTTAAACCATCGAAAAATAAAAAAAATAAACCCTTAGGTAAGTACGCCATATCAAAGAAGCTGGAAGGGAAGGGGATATAATTGTACCTTTTAGTACCTAGTAAATCCTCGTCGTGAAGAAATCGATTAATGTCGAGTTTCCATATCGTAAGGCAAAGGTTAAAGATTACTTATTTTTACAAAAATTTCATTTTTGGCACAAGCTTTTATTGAAGCCTTGCTTGAAGAAGATCTTGCTGTGTCCGTGCAGTTAACCGTTGAGGAGTTCTCTTTTTGGGAGCCGAACCTGTGTGCACCATCAGGAAGACCTGATGGTGCATACAGTTACACGTAAACATGAGTTTATCATAATAAATAATGTATTGTCATCCGAACTGAACCCACATTTAAAATTTCAACTCTATAGGACAAGCCAAACCAAAATCAGAACGGCTCTCTTCAAAACCAGAGTGAATAGGCTGCTTCTGGGTAAGCTCGCTACATCGTAGACCTCATCTCTGTCCTCGGACAAGATTGTGGTCAAGAGCAAACCCATGTTTAATAAAAAAAAAAAGCTGAAGTAAGTCAAATTTAACTTGCAAGATTTAGTACTTATAGGTATTAGGATAAAAACTTTCAAATAAAAAATATCTCGTCTAGTATTTTCTTATGGATCGACGTTAGTAGGCGGAAATAGGAGATTATAAATACAAATAGAATAATAATCCTTTAGAGTATAAAATCTCAATTTATCCGCCCACTGTCTGTGCCTATAGATACCTAAAAGCGATTTTTACAAGCAAGGGAAAGTGAAAACTCTATTGAAAATTTAAGCTTGCTGGAACATGAAAGTAATAGTTAAGTAGTACTCATCACTTAGATGCACTGTATGTATGTAGAGTACGTTTACGCTACGGACACGTGTCACGTCAACATAATGAGTCATATTCCTCTAGTTATTTTTATACAACGCATGGAATATTGCATTCCAACGGAAAAAAGGTTTAGTTTTAAGTTTGATGCAAACCTGATAAATAATATGAAATAGGAGAAAAATTTGTCTGGTTCAATTTTCAGATTATTCAAAAGCTTAGGAAATTGTTTTTACAATTTGCGTGACAATGTACGCGATAACAAGCTAATTATTAAAAAATAAAAAACACGACTGACGACTCACATAGCCTATGTCATTCGGGCTAAAGCAAGGAATCTAAAAATACCTCTCACTTCGAATGTGTTAATCCGTTCAGGACTTATGGTGGAATAAAGAAATTACATACATACATGAACGCTGAAAACATAACACTCCTTTTTTGGTCAGTCGTGTAAAAATAGGAAATCATATGGTCCTCAAAATTCATTGAAGCATAGACATAGAAAAAAAAATCGGGAAAAATTAAAGAAAAAATATCCTTACTTACATTGAAGATAATTTGGCGGTTGTGAGAAAAAAAAAGCTTGGCTGTAAATTTAAGGTATTAAATTTGAATAAAGTGCTTATATTTTTTTCATGTCGGTATTAGGTATCTTTTATTTTTAACTTTATTTCAAATGGCATGACGCTAGAAAAACCTTTATACCGTTAAATTACCTAATATTCTTAGAAATTATGATCGTAGTCGACGTCAACGCGATATACAAAAGGGTTAAAAATATACGACGCAATTTCTGTTGCGACTATTTTCGTTTTAAGCTACAGCATTTTTATATTACTCTTACATAAACCTATTGCGATACCATTGGTTTTATAAGAGAAAACTAGTCAATACCCTTTAGTTTTACAAGGACATGGAAAAAAGGATACAATTAATTTTAGTAAAGTTAATGCATAATACATAGTTTAAAATATCTACAATATTCAAAATGTTGAACCAACTAAACCAATATTACTTTTTCAATAACCTAGGGTACCAAAGTGCCTAGAGTCGTTATGTAGCACATGTCTGTCTGTCTGTCACATTGTTATTTGTTGTGTCACTGGTACAAAACGTCCTGTAACGGTCGGTAGATCAATACGCGGCGCGGGGGTTGTGGTGCGGGGGCGGGGTGGAGATGTAACCATGGCAACGCGCCTACGCGCAGCAGCCTCCAAGACTTGCCCGATTTATCCCACTTCCGTGGGTGGCCGGGGCCTCCTTATAGAACAAAATCATGGATGTGATTAACATCGCCTTCAACGGGAAACGTTCGATGAGCCATTTGCATTTGCGACATCAGCATTATATTGCTATCAGCTTTTGTAGTACGTCATGCGCGTTCTTCATAACTTATTTGCATTACAGCCCACTAAACATCCAACTTGGTTTGTTGATCTCATGTCTTCACCACGACTTTACATAGATAGTTTATTTAGCATCGAACACTTAATTTTGATTCAAATTGCCATAAAGCGCTGATACTTCCTTGAGTTTTAAACAGAGGTCATAAATGGATGAACTATAGAGCCTATAAATTAATAGTTTGGTTCTTTAAATTATGAGATGTACCTACAGTCAAAAATCATAAGTGTAGTTATACCTCAAAGATCATATTGCCTTGCCTTAAAGATTATATTGCATTGTAGAGTCTGACTGCACTTATGACTAGTTATGACGCACGACTGTACCAATCATTGATCAGTACATTTATATTTTAAAGCTTAAAATACACCATACCGCCTTGATTAAACAATCAACTGAACTAAAATTACTTACAATAATATTTTCTAAATCAGATGCCGTGACAA
The DNA here is from genome assembly GCA_018467065.1 of Ephestia elutella. Classification (NCBI taxonomy): domain Eukaryota; kingdom Metazoa; phylum Arthropoda; class Insecta; order Lepidoptera; family Pyralidae; genus Ephestia; species Ephestia elutella. The sequence continues at coordinate 7,835,709 of CM031576.1, read as the reverse complement.
TCAGTTCATGTGCGGCGTCGGAGAATGCATCTCTCTCCATTGGCGATGCGACAAAGAGGGAGACTGCCCGGACAACTCCGATGAGTTGGAATGTCGTAAGTTAATTATGAGTATTAAATATTCACGTAATTTTACACCCACCATCTGACAAGATCTATGCGTGTCGCCTAGTTGGCGTAGCATGCGCTACGAGATGCTACGAGTATAGAAATATGCTACGAGTGTTGCAGAATACCTTGCTACGAGAAAACTACTACGCGTATCATCTAGCTGGCGTAGCGTAAGCTACGAGAAAGCTACGAGTGTCATCTACCTAGGGTAGCTTATCGCTCGATCTACTTTTAGATCTAGACTGTAGAGCCTAGTGAACGGAGGTCTACGAATACATATTTATGGATAGATGTTTGCCTGTCTCAAAAACTACTGCATGCGTTTAATTTCCCTGTAAGTAATATATAAATAAATAAACTATTTATTGTTGTTTTCCACAAAAACAGTTTAAATACAAAATAGAAGGTACATCCTAACTAAGAACTAAGAATTTGTGGAGAACTAGTGCCTGTACTAGGTATCCGGAGAACCTGTAATAAGTGAATGTTGTCATTATTTTCGTTCAGCAATCGACCTTCTCCGCTGCGGCGAGAACGAGTTCCAATGCGACAACAAGCGCTGTATCCGCAAGAGCTTCCAGTGCGACGGAGACAACGACTGCGGGGACTGGACCGACGAGGACAGCTGCCCCATGATGCCCGGCAACTGCAACGCCGGGGAATTCAAGTAAGATTAATCAATCACTAGAATTACGACGTAAGAAGTTAGTATAAACCCTTATTTTTCTTTAGAAGAAAACTCTGAAGACTTCTAAAATTGGTTATAAAAAGTAAGTTCTGTTCCTACCGGACCACGACATCCCGTGCAACTGAACATTACGTCTAATAACCTCTTTCCGATCTATCAGATGCAGTGATGGCAAGTGCATCCCAGAACGGTGGAGATGTGATAGCGAGCGAGACTGCTCGGACGGCGGAGACGAACTGAACTGCGAGCCACATACCATACGCAATTGCACGCACGATGAGTACATGTGCTCTGAGAGACGATGCATTCTGGTGAGGATTTTTTCCTTTCTTTCCTAGGTTTCATCTGAAATATGGAGCTCTTGATAACCACTAGTGACGACAAATCCCAGTCGCTGCGACGCCCTGTACCGATGTTAACCTAAACAACACAGGACTATCTAACTTCTCAGCTTTGATACGAATGTGTAAAAAGTGATTCTTTAATTTAGTAGACAACGACCATAACCTAAGCCGCAATTTCGACCGTAGTAATAAAATTTTTATGAAAGTTATACAACGAGCTTATAACATTAATGTATTTCATCAATACGCTTTGTTACAGAAAACCTGGATATGCGACGGAGTTCGTGACTGCGTAGATGGCGAAGACGAAATGAAATGTAAAGTGTTTTGCGAGGAAGACCAGTACATGTGTAAATCCCAAGAGAATCTCATCAGTAATGCGTTTAGGAACTGCGTCAATAGGAAACACGTCTGTGACGGGATGAAAGACTGCCCGAAAGGCGATGATGAGGAGAAATGTCCTGTGAAGAGGAAGTGTGGTCCTGATGACAAATGTGAGAAGCTGTGTATCACTACACATGATGGCCTGCCAGCTTGCGATTGTCCGCTGGGATTCTTGTTGGATGATGACGGCAGAAGGTAAGGTTTTACTGATGATGACTCTACTAACCGATTTCGGTTCTAGTACCTTGTTTCTCAATAACTGCAACTAGGTTTACATAGTTTTATGTTAAAATCTTAGATCTTGGTAGGAAAATAAGCATGAGACAAATTGATCTAAAATACGCACGGTGCCTTGATATGATTTAGATTCTTAAGTATGTGACAATTCATAAGCCTGCAAGCTTTCCCAACAGTTGCCGGGACATCGACGAATGCATGTATGAGCAAGACCCGGTCTGCTCGCAGACCTGCTCCAACACGGTCGGCAGCTTCAGCTGCGGCTGCATGACCGGATACGTGCTCAGACCTGATGGGCGGTCCTGCAAACCCACCGGGGAATCCCCGTCCCTTTTGTTCTCCAACAGGATCGGGATACGACAGGTAAGTTATATTAATAAATCAGATTTCTTTATTTCAGGCAACGTAATATGGTAACCAATATAATATTGGTACAATACTAATGAAATAACGAACAGCTATTTTTATTCCTTTACTGCCTAAACTTTAACGCCCACTGTTTGATCCTGCCGCAAACGTGGGAGGATTAGTGGAATTAGTCCATAATTACTACGTTTTTCAATACCTAGTTTAGTAGTAATAAGAAAATGTTACAAAAAGAAAGCAATTCTCCTTTATCATAGTATTTTTCTGGAAGAAATAGAAAAGGAAAACAATTTTCGACTTAGGTGGTAGAATTATTTGTAATCAGATTTCTAGGTATTTTTGTCATTTTGGGCCATATTATTCCTGGTTGTATAGTTATTTATATAATGTAATCAAACTATTTATAGGTACCCAAAAACACTTTAACTGTGATACGTAAAAGCGGTACTTAAAACGTCATCAGAAGCATTGACGTAGGAGTGCCGTGAAGAGCAAACATTTCAGCTAAAATAAGTTTATTTGCATGCGCAACGATTTCTATTTCTGGATACAAGTGAACTCATTTCAAATTCAAATGTAAATTTACATAATCACTACACAACTTTATCGCGACAATCACGATGCTTGAAGCGATCATTCAACTTATGTTGTATTTTTTTTTATCCCGAATTTTATTTTAAGATATGATTATATGTGAAGCGCTCGCATAATGCCAACTTCTCAAATTGACAACTTCAGAGACAGCCTTATATTTTTAACCTTTTGAATTTCTCCCAGCATTATACATATTAAATCAAGTCTCTTACCAACATAATTATAATAACATGTATGCCAAATTAATAGTATAATTTACTCAATACGACCTTTTGTTTAGGTGTGGTTAACCGGTGACAACTATATGTCGGTGGTGAAAGGCCTTCACAACGCGGTGGCTTTGGACTACCATTATGAGAAGAAACTGGTGTTCTGGACTGAAAATAACTTGAGGGTCATACGTGTTGCCCAGATGAATAACAATAACATGACAGGTAAATTATATTATTGAATAAAATGAGATAGAGTGTGAAATATAATGTGCCGAACAATTGATAGTGTATGTAGTAGTAGTAGTAGGTAGTATGAATCGTACAAGAATTAAGACGAGAAGCAAGCAGAAAAAATCCTTACGCAAGTCGTAGGCTGAATGAATCCTGCCTAAACTACCCATAATTTTAGCCAAACAATAGGTAAATTACAAAATAGTTTCAGTACATAAAATTTTCATTACAGATGTAATAAGATGGGGCTTGGAAACTCCTGGCGGTGTGGCGGTTGACTGGATCCATAACCTACTATTCTGGACCGATTCTGGTACACGACGCGTGGAAGTGGCAACCCTGGACGGGTCCCTGCGGGCGGTCATAGCTGCCAATGACTTGGACAAACCCAGGGCCATTGCTGTTCATCCTGGAGATGCATTGGTGTTTTGGACTGATTGGGGTATGATAACAAAATTTGGGTTGATTATAAAGCTTGTATCACTTGCTTGTTTATGCAAAATAATATTGAGGAATTTGGAATACCAACAATTAGGTTTTTTTATTCATATGCAGGTCCGAACCCGAAGATAGAACGCGCTGATATGGACGGCAGCAGGCGTAAAACAGTAATATACGATCACATCGTTTGGCCTAATGGACTTACCATCGATTATATGGAGTCCAAGATATACTGGGCTGACGCTAAGCACCACGTCATTGAGAAGGCTACATTTGACGGAGGGGAAAGGAAACGGGTATGTACTAGAAAAAGTAAAATACAAGTCTATGAGAAATGATTATTTCTTATTATAATAAAAAGATTTGGTTTTCTTTAACTCTTCAAAGGTTCTATCATCCAATATTTTACAGATTACGAACAAGGGTCTACCTCATCCCTTCGCTATGACACTATTCGAAGACGCCATATATTGGACGGACTGGCATACCAAAAGCATATCGACTGTTAACAAAAAGACAGGGAGGGGAATACAGACCGTCCACGCGGGTTTGAACGTACCTATGGATATTCACAGGTACGTATTTTTTAGGGTATCGGTTTCGGTTTAGTTTTAGACTACCACCACCTAGCTTCAACCTATAATGAAATAATATTAGGAGATTATTTTTGACTCCTGGGGATTCTTTTTAGACAAAGATGTCGAAACGCTACATTTCAGGGTTGCTAAATTCAAGGTGTATGTACATACATACATAGAATCACGTCTTTATGCCTTACGGGGTAGACAGAGCCAAGAGTCGTGAGACTCGATTCAGGGTGTGTTAACAATTTTTAATTTCTTCTAGCTACCACCCGCTCCGTCAGCTAAAGACGTACAAGAACCGCTGCGGCGGCAATAACGGCGGCTGCTCGCATCTCTGCCTGCCCAACAGCGCGGGCCGCACCTGCCGCTGTCCCGTCGGCTTCAGCCTCAGCTCAGATGGGTACGCTTACTTATACCATTCCAAAGAATATTTCATTATCTAGCTACCATCAGCTCTGCCAACCGCTGCGGCGGCAACAACGGCGGCTGCTCGCATCTCTGCCTGCCCAACAGCGCGGGCCGCACCTGCCGCTGTCCCGTCGGCTTCAGCCTCAGCTCAGACGGGTACGCTTACCTTACACCATTCCAAAGAATATTTCATTATCTAGCTACCATCAGCTCTGCCAACCACTGCGGCGGAAACAACGGCGGCTGCTCGCATCTCTGCCTGCCCAACAGCGCGGGCCGCACCTGCCGCTGTCCCGTCGGCTTCAGCCTCAGCTCAGACGGGTACGCTTACTTTACACCATTCCAAAGAATATTTCATTATCTAGCTACCATCAGCTCTGCCAACCGCTGCGGCGGCAACAACGGCGGCTGCTCGCATCTCTGCCTGCCCAACAGCGCGGGCCGCACCTGCCGCTGTCCCGTCGGCTTCAGCCTCAGCTCAGACGGGTACGCTTACTTTACACCATTCAAAAGAATATTTCATTATCTAGCTACCATCAGCTCTGCCAACCACTGCGGCGGAAACAACGGCGGCTGCTCGCATCTCTGCCTGCCCAACAGCGCGGGCCGCACCTGCCGCTGCCCCGTCGGCTCAGACGGGTACGCTTACTTTATACCATTCCAAAGAATATTTCATTATCTAGCTACCATCAGCTCTGTCAGCTAAAGACGTATAAGAAACGCTGCGGCGGCAACAACGGCGAGGCTGCCCACATCTCTGCCGGCCCAGCAGCGCCCAGGTACTCCTACTTCACACATTTTCAAAGAATATTTCATTGCATTATACCTAGCTACCATCCGCTTTGGGCCCGCGTCGTGGGTCATGGCACATCTTCCTTATCCATCCATAAGGAAGGCCTAGGTTCTATGATGATGACCATTGCGTTAACTAAATAATTAATTTTGCTTTCAGACAAACTTGTGATGAAACACCAGAAAAACTCTTACTTTACGCTCGTCGCAAGGATATACGACTGAAGCAGCTGAATCCTAGGAAGCCCATTGACTCCTTAGACATGGTGAGTTTTGGATAGGAAAACATTTGCAATGGGACGGGAGGGGGACATTACTTGTTGTGATTAATCAGCGTTTCGCTGATAAGTGCATAGTCCTTTCTAAATTAGTGAAAAACGTACTAATTAAAATATCACATTGTTGAATCCCGACCAGGTGATTCCTGTGGAGAACATCAAGTCAGCCGTGGCTTTAGACTGGGACCATAACACCAACTCCATCTACTGGACCGATGTGGAGAAAGACACCATCAACCGGGCTTATTTGAACGGCTCACACCAGACCATCATCGTCGGTTCAAATCTTAGTAAGGATTCAACTATTCAATGACTTTTACCACTACAATGTGACAAATAACATTCAATCATCTTTGTTTTCACATCGAAGCTCATATCTACCTCGTTATCTATTGCTTGAACTTTATAAATATGAATCAAAAATTATAATATACTGGAATACAAAATTGAGTAACTTTTTAGTTTCCCCTGCTGGTTTGGCCTACGACTGGATCACCAACAAGTTGTACTGGACGGACGCTGGCACGAACAGGATCGAGGTGGCAAACGCTAACGGCAGCATGCGCACCTTGCTAGCGTGGGACAAGATTGACAAGCCCAGGGATATCGTCGTCGATCCTAAAGGTATGGTGGTTAGAGAAATATAAATATTTCTAATAACTTGGCAACTTTCATATATGGCAATTAAGTCATGACATGCATCCTTGATATTATCTTTAAATTTAATATTTACATTGCAAAAGGCAAATTTAAACAAAGACATGAATTATGAACGTCTGAGGACAGAAAAACTTATTTATAACCAATAGTGAATTTATTTATTTTATTTATTTTGTTTTATTCAGAAAACCTATAGTTTATAACAAGTAATTACTTGTCTGTCTTAAATAACTATAACACAGTTAATAGGTTTTCGCATGTTGATATCTAAATACTTGATGGTCCAGAAAACAAAGCAGTCTGAAATATTCCTATACTTTTGAGTGGATCCTTTGCGTTATTGATCACTTCTTTTGGGACTGGAGCGACTCCTAACTATTTATTTATTCCCATGAAATTTTCGATAAAATGAGCTAATTTCAGGAGGCGTCATGTATTGGTCAGACTGGGGCGCCGTCCCATGCATCGAACGCGCAGACATGGACGGCGGGAATCGAAAGCGACTTATATTCGGCGATATGACATGGCCCAACGGACTGGCTCTGGATCTCCCGAACGACCGCATCTATTGGTCCGATGGCGGCAATAAGACCATCGAGTATGCTTTCCTCAACGGCACCGGCCGGAAAGTACTCATTGGTAAGGAACATGGAAGCATTTACGTGAAAACAGTATTTGTAAATGGGACTTGCCGTGGGCTTTTCATACCAATCAACTAACTGATGACTGTTTAATTACCTATTCTTATTATTTTATTTCCGAACAGGTGTACATCTCACCCATCCCTTTGGCCTGGACCTATATGGAGACGAAGTGATCTGGACCGACTGGGAGACGCAGTCGATTCAAGCAGCCAGTAAATTCACGGGGGCCAACCGCCGTACCCTGGGCTCCGGCGTTGCAGGACTCATGGACGTTAGGGTGTTCCACAAGGAGAGGATTAGTGTGCCGAATCGGTAAGGAATAGCAATTCAATAATAATTTTACGATATTTTCCATTTTAGTTCATTATCTTTGTATGTCTTTTCTGTAAATGGTGCAATAAAGAGTTGATCTATCTACCTATCTATCTATAATTTAAAAGACAGGAGTTCCACATTGGTATTTTATTTCCTGTTGAAGATTACCGAGTCCTGTGGTTATCCAGTGAGGTCTTGTATGAATTAAGAAGTCACCATGAGAGTTAATAGTGTTGTTTTACTTGTAGATGCGGAAAAAATAATGGCGGCTGTTCCCATCTTTGTCTTCTGAAACCAGAAGGACGATCATGCGCTTGTCCAATCGGCATAAAGTTACATGTAAGAAGAGCCATAAATATTATTTAATATTTTTATTATACTTTTGATTACGATATAGTAACGAATTGTTTTTGTCACTATTACAGAAGGATGGCCGTACGTGTGCTTTAGGACCTGTTAATTTCTTGATCTTTGCTCATCGCGTGGACATTCGAATAGTTTCGTTGGACGTGCCATATCTGATTGATGTAGTGTTACCACTTCCACCACTGAAAAATGCCTTGGGGGTTGATGTCGATCAGAGAACTGGTAAGAGGAAGACGCTTGATAGCTATACCGAATTTCTTTTCAAATATAACAGGGTTATCAATTTACATTTTTATCACGAAATTAAGGTATACAAGCATGACATCAAGATTTGATGTTTTTATTTTAGGTCAAATCTATTGGACGGACACGGGTGAAAGAAAAATTCTACGTTGTAATAAAGGTGGCCAGAACATTGAAACAATTGTAGGCAAAGGGCTTCATACAGCTGACGGTATTGTCATCGATTCATCGGGCCGAAAGGTATATTTTATTTTTTCTAATATCATATCAGTTTTCAATCGTATTGTCAATATTATTGTCATCAATATTTATGTTCCTTTTGTTTTAAATAAAAATACGTATTTTTAGATCTATTGGACTGATGGAGGACGGAACAGCATCGAAGTAGCAGAACTCAATGGCAATAATAGAAAAGTCCTAGTGTGGACCGGCCTAGGTAGGTGACAGCAATTCACAAATATGAAAATAAAGAACAGCGTAACAAAGTTCCTCTGTGATTATACACCATAATTTGTAAATACATGTGTATTTCTCCACAGATTCACCCCGAGCCATAGCGCTACATTATGAACACGGGTACATGTTCTGGTCCGATTGGGGACAATCTGCTAAGATAGAGAGAGCCGATATGGATGGCAAAAATAGGTAGGTAACACGACTAATACAAATATCGAAATTGACCGAAAAATTGTAGTGGCAGTGTTAAATCAAAATCTCTTTTTTCAGACGAGTCATCGTTGACAATAATATCAAATGGCCTAATGGACTTGCAATCGACCGTAGCGAAGGCCGTCTATACTGGAACGATGCAAAAGTCCTCACAATAGAAAGTTCAGACTTCAACGGCCATGATCGTCGCACTGTCCTCAGCAATGTTCCCTATCCGTACGGCATAGTCATTGTTGGGAAGCACATTTACTGGACAGATTGGAAGACTAAAGCTCTGCATAGAGCCAACAAAAATAATGGCAGAGATCCTATCGTAATCAGAGAAAATCTGGAAGGCCTTATGGATATTAGAGCAGTTCAGGTAATGCGTTATTTATATCGGATCATTTAATATTGTGTAACATTTACTATTATATACTTATTTATTATAAATTTATTTCACAGGGTGAGCGAATATTAGACGATGTGTGTGGCCACAACAATGGCGGATGTTCCCATCTTTGCCTCCGATCTTCACATGGGCACTCTTGTGCCTGTCCCACGGGCATTCTCTTTGAAAACGAGACAGAGCCTAATCCAAAAATATGCAAAAAGCATCCTGACAACTTCTTGGTATTTGCCACGAGAGGAAGTGTGGCTATGATATCTCTTGACACTCCTGAGCAATGGGACGTCACATTGCCGTTGAAAGATGTTGTCAATTCGATCGCAGTCGACTTCCACTGGGAACAAAAGCTCATATTCTTTACTGATGTTAATAATGACGTCATAAGGTGAGTATCATTTCAGTCTTGGCTCCAGTAAATTAAAAGTAAAGGAAGAAGTGACGTGATGAGCAATAAGACCATCTTTACTGACTAGACATGTGATGTTTCTAGGTCCATCAATATGCTAAATATGAGTGACACCAAAGTAATTGTGAGAGACAGATTGGACACACCCAACGGTGTCGGTGTCGATTGGATCGCTAATAATATCTACTGGACTGACAATGAGTTCAAGGTTTGTTTTGCTATTTTATAAAAATACTTCAGTGTAATGAAATGGTAGTTCTCGTAAGCTCGATAACCCTAATGTGTGCCGTCATTTTTGTAGGTCATAGAAGTGGCTAGATTAGATGGATCTTCTAGAAAAACGTTGATCACGGGTTTGACCGAACCTAGGGCGTTAGCTCTATTCCCAGCTAAAGGGTAAGTGCATTTTAAGCAATTTTCATTTTACTCACTGACAAATCGTATCAAAAATGCAGAATGTCTGAAGGTTACTAAAATAATAATAATTTCAGATATCTCTATTGGAGTGACTGGGGAGAACATCCTAACATAGAGAGGTCCTACCTCGATGGCAGCCATAGAAAAATAATAGTCAAACAAGACTTAGGTTTTCCTAATGGCATAACAATCGATTACAAAGAGAGAAGGTTATACTGGACTGACGCGCTGAAAGACAGAATTGATACTTCAGATCTAAACGGAGATCATAGAGTGCAGCTTGTTCCTGAAGCTAAGAATCCTTTTGGCATGACACAGGTAAGATAGATAAAATGTTTATTTGAATGCTTTAGACACACAAAATACAAGAAAAGAAACAGCAGATCCTTAAATAAAAACGTTAGCGTGCTGTAGAAAGTCAAAATGGCCACAACAAATCGCTATTGTTTAAAATGCAACAGAGTTAAGATGTGCAACAGTTATATTTGTACGACACAAAGTTAATACTAATGAAGGTTTTTATTTACTTACCTAGTTTCACTTGACAATACATAATATTGCAGTTCCACGACTATATCTACTGGACGGATTGGTACAAGAAGTCCATAATGCGCGCTGACAAAAGAACTGGCAAGAACATAACTGCCATACGAACTGACTTGGAGATGGCAATGGAGATTAAGGCGGTGTCGGTGGAGAAGCAGCACGGCTGGAACCCTTGCAAGGAGGAGAATGGGGGCTGTTCGCATCTCTGCCTGTTCAGAGTGCACGACTACATTTGCGCGTGTCCCGATGAACCGGATTCGAGGCAGTGTTCAATAAGTAAATATTCCGAATTTTATGAGATTCCATGATGTTAGATATAGGATGCATTATTTACCTGTCCATGGCGTCTTCTTATTTTTATTATAATTTTTATACAATTCTTAAAAAATAAGAGTGTGTTTAATTCATTTCTTTTCGCTGTAATTTTAGGCGCCTTAACTGATCTAGATGAGTAAAGTATTGTTAGAAAAGGTTCAAAAAGTAAATGTTACATTTGCTATCTCATACATAGGTATTTTATGGTATTTTTTTCTTTTTCCAGTACCTAAAACTAGGGTAGACAGCAAAATGCCGCCTCATTACCCACATTTTTACGACTACTCAGATCTGGACGAGCCAAACAACCACCCGCCCAAGCCTACTATGGCACCCGAGACTAGCTTAGGAGCTATAGCTATAATTGTCGGAATCATATTGATTCTGATTATTGGAATCCTCATAGTAGCATTTGTTTGTGGTAAGTGTTAAGTTACAAATATAACGATAAGTTCAAATAATTCAATGGTCTTCTAATTATCATTTATAATTTACTATTAATCAATTTATTAATCAAATTTTAAAACGAACTACAAACCAGAATTATGTAATTTGAACATCTTAGATATGAGTGATCTAAGATCTTAGACCACTCAAAGTTGTTATTTTTCAGTAAAAATAAATCGAGACCGCGGGGGCGAACTAAAGGAAAACTACCGCGAGTCTAGCGGCCACATCTCCTTCCACAATCCCAACTACAGCTGCAATACTGGGGCGGGAGTGGAAGGGCTCGAGAGGACGAGCCGGCCCAACAGGTTCCAGGGCATCTTCAAGTACGACAGGAGCCAGGTATGTGGGAAATAAATATAACATCATGTAAACAGAAAATGATAAAATATTTAGTTTTCCACAATAAAAGAAAAATACTAAGAAAATAATACTTATCTCATTACTATTTGGTTTTTACTATTGTTGTTGTTATTGTTTTCCTGTTGTTGGAATTTACTATTTGGTTTAGCAAAAACATTTAGCCATAGAACGAACTTTTGTTTCATACTAAAACAAAAGAATTGTATCGCCAGGAGCGGGTGACCAACGTTTACATCCCGGAGGGCACGAGCTTGCTCCCCCCGCCGCCGCCGCCCCCGCACCGCCCCGCGACACACGACGACTTCGAACCCGTCACCCTACACCCGTTCGCCTGAACTCAACACCAAACCGTAAACACGAGACACCACTAACGGACAACGGTTTCACTAGGTACCTCCACGGATACTCCCCACAGTCTTAAATGGACTCAAAAAGAGACATTGTCAGAACGGAGGCCAGTGCGATCGCTAACGCTTCAACGGACTCCCCGAATTAACATTTCTCATTAGCGAAAAGAATGGCTACGATAGTTTAACTGCAGATTGTTTTGAACTTTTACAGTGATAGAACATTTTATAGTGTTTGATAATATGCGTTTGTATCTGCAAGCAAGTTCGCAAGACGTACCCGAAACTCAGACAAGGAAAATGCAATGACTTATAGGACATTTCAATAATAATACGTTTAAATAGGTTCTACATGGTACTAAGTACATGTGGTTATTACATTAATAAGAGCGTGCAACAATAAAGTTTCACTACAATGCGCAATGCAACGAGATGTTGCTACAATATGCAAATAAGTGTGTATTTATCGACTGTTCATTTTTGCTCATTCGGATTTCGATACATACTTAATAATCGTCAATTGCATTGATTTGAAATTCGAGGGGATGTGTAGGTCGATAAGCTCACATTCTTAGTATTACTAAATATTAATGTATTGCGATTTTAATAGAGTTCGAAAAATGGTTTCAGTTGATAAGTATAGAATAGGTAACCATTAGCTTATATCAGCAAATTATTTGAAATCAACTGTAAAACTTACAACAAAATATTCATCGTTACTACATCCGATAAATATGTGTTTTTATTATGAATAAGATATACATGTATAACAATCTATTTGAATTATGGTTATTGTTATAGTTTATAGAAATAGGCAATTGGTTTTAGAGAATTAGGTACCTGCGTGCGCCGGCGCGTGGTGACGTAGTCGGTCAGTTAAATAATCAGTTTGTGGCAATCTGACAGAAAGTTTAATTTATAAATTAAATTCCTGACTTACAAATTTTGCCTTAATCGCGATTAATTAATGCAAAATTTGTAAACATATTGGGATATTATAAAAGTTATAAGGCACGCTGATTGTTCAAATGGAAACCGGGTCGAATGTAAATAAATGTATTTTACATAACAACATCAAAAGCAAATATTAAATAGTTACTAAAACTTTGGAAATAAAACCATTTAGTATCCTACTGCGCTAGCACACTACGAGCGTCTAATTGATACCCGTCTGTTAAACAGTGGGGATTCTTGGCGTGGTAGCGTAGTATACAAGCTATCAGGTATACAGGTGAGTGGATATTATTATATTATTAAAAATTAATATAAGAATACCATTATATTTATTATTTTTATACAAGCCGCTTAATGATCTCTTTGGCTCAAGAGACGAGATAAGGCGGCTGTTATATATTTATTCTATAGGTACGGTATACAAAAGAGGTGTAGGTGGGATCATAAACATGAATACTGAATTCCGTGTACCTAATACATTTGAGAACGTTTGTCAATAAGACTTTATAAATGTAAATTTCAAACACTCACAACGTCTAACGAATTAGCACAGTACTCCTGAACGACTAAATTTAACTGACACAGGCGTCTCTTACTTGTGTTTTTTTAAATTTAAATTCACTATTAGACGTAATTCACCAGAAAAAATATGGTGACAATAAAATATCAATGTAAATAGTTAGTTTTAATTACTTACGGCATTTTGTCAAACAAATCTGTATTGATACTGCATTGTAAATAATAGTTTATTTATCGATACGTTATAGTATGACTTGTGTTTTAAACAACTTTTAAACACGCACTCACTCCGTGCGTAAGATTACCAAAAGTATGCACATATGCACAACTGCTGCACATTTCATATCATATAATTTTTTAGTCAATGCATTATAACAATCTATAGAACTTGCTACTAATTAATTTTTGGTACTATTTTTAAAACAAATCACAATAATTGACTGTTGGTTTCTGGATTAATTGCGTCACCAGATTAGAGGGCGTAATAACGTTTCACAGGGTGTTTTAATCTAAGGTAGAGTTAGGACGGGAGACAACGGATAACTGACATACAATTATTTACAATATACCACAATATTTTCATTTAATAGACTTATTAATATCTAAAACCGCACGTCACTAGTCCCAAACGTGTCTTTCAATCATAAAGACGTTTTCTCGAAGAAATCATTTAATTCATTGATCAAGTCGATTCGTCCACTCAACGGTATATAATTCTTCAGAAGAATATAGCACATGTATATTAAAATATTGTAACATATAAATGTATAACATACTGAAGATTAAATAATAATAAACTTTTGACACGTAAATGCCGTGTTTGAGAAATAAAAATTGAAATGTAAAGTTATTATTATTTTGATATATTAATAGCGCCTACTAGTCCAAATTAGTTTTGTAAATGTGTAAAAATCGTTATTCAGTTAAAAATAGACGAGGAGTCAACTAAATCCGCCCCAGTTTCAAGTTACTAGATCATCAATAGTATATATCGTGACTATTCCAATAAAGAATTATTAAGTTAGATCTTTTACCCTCTTTTATTCAATTTATTAGGAATACAATATGGGTCCTTTGTTTTGCGAAAGGTACGATGTGAAGTTTTCCATTTTTTGAATCAAAGAGGTTTTGAAGGTCATCTGCTAGTAAAGGTTGAATATTATGACGTTTCATATTAGTTTTAAGAACATATTTTATGTAAAATTGTTTTGTTACATAGCTTGTAAGGAAAGAGAAGTTAAAATTGTGAGTGCTGTGATACCAGATGCTTTGTGAGATTTCGAGTGGGTTATCAGTGATGGAATATAATTTATGCGTATATATATTACATACTATTGCATTAATTTAATTTAAAGTTCATACCAATGAAACGAAGTCGAATTAACTTGCAAATGCACAAAATGCACACACGTAACGCACAATGCGTATCTAATATTGTAATTATGCGAATAAACAGTTTTATTATTTGTCGAATTAAATTCGAAAAAGAAACCTTCATGCGGATTGTGCCAAATTTTTAATTAATTTGAACTTTTGTTACGACTAAACATAAGTGAAGTAATTTAGGTAATTAAATAAACAGCTTTTACACCTTTGAAGCCTCCTTCGGGTGGTGTTAAAACTGTTGTACTGAAAATAAAAATAGAATTATTCGAATAAGAATAGACTTTTATTTATCCCACTTTTTCCCTGGTAACTAAATACATTTTTTACTCTATCGTCAAGAAATTTAATAAATGCTAATAAAAATACATATGAATTTACATATACTTTATTTTATTCAACATACAATACAGATAGGTATTCATACATACATAAAACAATAACCTTAGTCAACAGCAAATATAACACTTATTAGATAGCTTCAACACAGACTGGTACGAAGTTTAAAACGCCTTTTTAAACCTTACTAGTGATTTTACATGTATTTTTTTTTTAGTAAAAGAGTACAAAATAAAAATATTTATAGCGTGTAGTTAGAGTTCACAATTTTGTGCTTAAAGGTAACTTATTACTACATTTCGATATATATGGTGGGAATTAACAGAAAATTGCATTTGGTCTAATTACGAATACACAATTGTAAACGTATCTGTGTATAATATAACAAATATATTTTTAACTACGCAAGTATTAAATACTTGTGAAAAATTAATTCTATCTTACTTCATAATTCATGAGGTTTTTAATAAAACTGAATAATTCGCTTTTATAAGCAATAAATAAGAGAGCATCAACGAAATTCTTTGAGAATCAATGAGTCTCTAGAAAAAATATAACTAACAAAAGACTAGAAAAATTAAGTGGAGGTGGGACAGAGAGACAAAGACTTCTCTTGATAAAAACAACTGTCATGGGAGATTCGATTGAACATTTCTGAGCAGGAAAGTTTATCAGTAATACTACAAAACAATGTCTAAAGTTAAACACTTGCTAAACACATTACCCGTTCAGAAAGAAAAGATACTGACAACTAGAAAATGCCATCAAATCACGTGTATTTTAATTGTACGGGTAATGTATTGAGCAAGTATTTAACTTTGGACATCGTTTTGAAGTAAGGTTGCCAATGTTTTATTTTGGTCACTCGATTTGCTATGGATCTATGAATGTAGATGAGTTTTTTGGCCTTGTTAGGGATATGTTATTGGGACTACTCGTATTGTTTATGGTGAGGAAAGTTTTCGAATATTAAAACACGATTGTAAATGACCACTGGAATTAAAACTATAATCGGGCCGAAACCTAAACTCCCGTATGAGGTATGTCACTTTGACAATAATAGTGATGTACCTAAACACGAATCGCTGCGATTATTTGTGTGTATCTGGATTGAGGGCCCAATTTTTAAATTGTCCCGGAACGAAATAAGATTCACAGGGCAATTAGTTAAAAATAGTAAAAACTTAATGCAAATATCCAAAAATTTCTAAAAGTAGAATTATGCCTGTAATCATTATCTAACGTGGGCCCTCAATCCAGACGCCTGCAAAAAAAAATCTCAGAAAGTACTATTTCTGGGTTAATCATTATTATTTCAGAATTTAGTAAAGAATTTCTTAAATATTTTAACAAATTCCCATTTTTGTAGAATATGCCATTACAGATTTATAGCGGTCTATCTTGGGCCCTCAGAACACTAAAATGGGTATCTGCAAAATGTGACTTATCGTAAGGAATTCTTAAAAACTACGTCAATATACACTACTTAGATACCTCAGTGAATTAGTAAAAAGAAATAATGGCCCAAAAGTTATTAAATTTCTAATTTCTGATCTGAGGGCCCAATACTATCGGTTTTATTGTCTAGACTCAACCTCGTATACTAATTCAAATTAGAATTTATTTTTTTACTATTTTTTAACTAAAATTTAACATATGATCCGTTCTTCTAAATGCTATATTTTATGAGAAAATTGAATTTCAAGTTTTTATATGAGAAAATTTTGTAGGGTAACCACAAATTTTCATCATCAGCGGGACATTGAAAATCTGTACAGATGAAAAGGTTTGTTTCAGAGTACTGTAATGACTTTATGATACAGCTACCGGTACTATAATTAGTTCTATTTTAATGTTATGTATGTGCGTTTATAAAGTACGTCTTTATAAAACCATTCTTCAAAATACCATTCAGTACCTATGTAATTGCCACCACCTTAATATATATTACAACAATGAAGTAAAAAAATCATAACCCATTGTGTTTCATTCCTAGAATTAGAAAATTTAAAAATAAGTTTCCTTAGAGACACAGACAGCTAAGGAAGCGGGATGGTTTTTGCCTATGTTGGTGAAGGACAGGTTATATCTTCTGTGAGGTTCATTTTTGTCAAGTTTGACATTTTTGGTGTGTTTTGGTTCCTTATTAATAACAATTTGTAAAAAAAAATTGAATTTGGAGCACACTATTATGAACGTTTTTGGGCTTTATTTGACAATCAAGTTTGTAAGTCTGTTAAAGAATTATTTTTTATTTCTATGTCTATGGTTTCATTAATCGTAACGATCGACCAATCAAATTTGGTTTGTGGATTGCGTTGTCTCTGGTGAATTGTACACAGATACAATGACTACTTAGGACATCATACTGGTCGGTAAGTTAAATAAAAGTTCTTTGTTTATTTGCTACAGGCAACTACGCCCGTATGATAAACATAAATACAATTTAAAATAACATAAATATAACAATAACTGTATTTTTAATTCATTCACCTGCAAGTTAATTACTTTCCATCTGCACAGATTTTAATAAATATACCTACGGACAAAGCACACAGATTGATTTAGCCCCAAAGTAAGTTCGAGACTTGTTGTGGAATACTAACTTAATGATACCATATTTTGTAACAAGTACCTACATAATAGACAGATAAGACGTTTATTTGCATCAACTGACAAATACAAACATAACAGAAATTACATGCATATAGAAAAACATCCAAGACCCAAGCAAAACTGAAAAAGATCATTTTCATCTTAACCCGACCAGGGATAGAACCCGGGACCACTGGTGTGACTGTCCGGCGTGAGGACCGTTAGGCCACGGAGGGCGTTGAAAAAGTCCTGCTGATGATGAAAATTTGTGGTCACCCTACAAAATTTTCTCATATAAAAACTTGAAATTCAATTTTCTCATAAAATATAGCATTTAGAAGAACGGATCATATGTTAAATTTTAGTTAAAAAATAGTAAAAAAATATATTCTAATTTGAATTAGTATACGAGGTTGAGTCTAGTCAATAAAACCGATAGTATTGGGCCCTCAGATCAGAAATTAGAAATTTAATAACTTTTTGACAATTAACTTTTGGGCCATTATTTCTTTTTTACTAATTCACTGAGGTATCTAAGTAGTGTATATTGACGTAGTTTTTATGAATTCCTTACGATAAGTCACATTTTGCAGATACCCATTTTAGTGTTTTGAGGGCCCAAGATAGACCGCTATAAATCTGTAATGGCATATTCTACGAAAATGCGAATTTGTTAAAATATTTAAGAAATTCTTTACTAAATTCTGAAATAAAAATGATTAACCCAGAAATAGTACTTTCTGAGATTTTTTTTTGCAGGCGTCTGGATTGAGGGCCCACGTTAGATAATGATTACAGGCATAATTCTACTTTTAGAAATTTTTGAGTATTTGCATTAAGTTTTTACTATTTTTAACTAATTGCCCTGTGAATCTTATTTCGTTCCAAGACAATTTAAAAATTGGGCCCTCAATCCAGATACACACGATTATTTGATATTACGTAAAAAAACAAATCAAAATAAAATAATAATTTTTATTAATCAGAAGTCTGAACCTGAGTCTGAGTCGCAATAATATGGATAATTAATTCATTGTGAATAATATTATCTACTTGATGTCACGATTCGATACGATTGCGTGAATTCTTGTCCCTTTTTCTTTCTTTTTTTGTATTACTTTAATGTTAAATATTTTTAATCTTAAAACGCAATAATTTTTATATCCAACATTTACAAACCTTGTTAAATAAATCGATAAATTAAACGATGTATCGCGATTTTTTACATTTTCACTATCGATTTATTGTAGACGGATGCAATGGAACTCCCTAAACGGACAAGCCGGAAGTTCAAGTACTACATTTCCGCGCATAGATTTAAAATTTAAAATTCGGAACTTCATGGGCTTGACCCTGATGACACCTGTCATACGGGAGTTTAGGTTTCGGCCCGAATATAGCTGTTTTCAAACCAACGAAAGTACGTGTAACAGCGTGTAACTGTTACTTCTTAGTATTTTTGGCACAGTATGCTGAAAGTCTAGGAAATAGTCGAGTGTACAATATACATAAAAATAAATATTTTTGCTCGTGGCACTAAATCAGGTATTAATTTCTCTCACAATTACTTTAATCATACAATTTATAAAATTTTCAAGATAGAAACAAAAATTCTTTAAAAGTGTAAATTTACGCCCTTCGTTAGGCCGCAATCTCTCTTCTCGTATTCACTGTGCTACAATTAACATTTATAGATAGAACACTGGCCAACGCTTTCTTAAACGAGGCCTAGCTTAAAGATTTATGACTTAGTGCTTCAACGACGCATCAAAAAAGTGCACACAAGTATTCGGGGTATCGGAAACAACGCAGTACCTAGGCATTTAGGTATCGATTTCATTATTAGATATGTTAGATTAGACAGTAACTGTTATTTAACAACCTTACTATTACATTATGGCACGCAGGATCACACACCTAAGCACACTTGCACTCATAAATTTATCTAGGTACGATGTTTACCCATTCTGCGAGTTGATGTAATTCCAATTCACAGCGACTGTCACATCTACAAAACTTATACACCTACGGAGACTCATTCGCTACACAACACAAAAAATGAGATCAGTGACACGGAAAATAATTTTATAAAACGTTTTAAGTATAATTAATTTGTAAAATTATAAAAGATCATCAGTCGCATATATTAAAGTATATACAAAACGGAATGTCTTATAGAGTATCAAAATATAAGGAGGAAAATACTTTTCGACCGATACTTTCAGATATAATCCCTGTACAGTTCAATATAATTATGTTCATATATCTATTGTCACGGCATTCTTACCCACTGGGTTGGTAACTTCAGGTGTATCTTTTCAGCTCTGGGAATACTTCCATAAGCACAAGTTCGAATAGTTCCTGGAACAAAGAAACAGACAAATTTAAAATATTTATTTTGTGAATATGGATTCTTTAATTAATTCACACTTAATTTAAAGGATGCAATCACATGGATTAGTTTAAAGAAAAAAGTTAAACCATGATTTTTTTTAAATAACCTTTAGGGGAGGCCCTCCCCTTTTTTTTCCATACATGTAAACCATGATTAGAATTTATATTTTGTCATTGAAGATACAAAATGTTGCTACTCCGAAGACTAATATTAAACTAGATGATTGTGGATAAGTACCTATTTGTCTTAGAATATAAAAAAAACGCCTATTAATTATTAAAAGTGTCTTGAACTCGCCAAAAAAGTTAAAAAAAACAAGCTCCCATTCGTTACAAAATTTAGGTTTGAAAATAATAGTATCAATATCAATTTACAGCAATTTACAGCCAAAAATAAGTGTAGTCGTCTGTCTTCCGAGCAGTTGTTGCGATATTGCATCGATTGAGTATCGGAGACATTCCGGCGTGACGAACGCCCGCGCGCCAACAAAGTAATAATTTTAGAATGCGATCGCACGCAAATCTTCGTGATAGGAACTGTACGCTACATTGACCTATAACATACTACTGCTACTCGGACGTGTTAGTCTAGACTAGTCAGGTTTTTTATTGTGGAATTTTTACAGACTTCTTTTGAAACTAACGTGACCATTGTGACTCGGAACGGGATTTTTTGGTTGAATGAAGCTTAATCTCGTACCACACAAACATAGTTTCCTTTTTTATGTCATAACGAGGCACTCTGGTGTATCAGCTTTTTTACACACACACTTATGTATCTATGATATGTTTATGATATTAATATGATATATTTCTAAATAGATATGTTAAAATTTTATACTTAATTAAAAATAAAACTAGATTTCAATATCAATGAGTTTAATTTAAATTAAAAATAGCACTTACTACTTACTTGGCTCTACTTTAATAACACTACTAAATATTTAGATTTCTTACAGTAGTCATATAATAATATTCAAAATATCTCACGAGTGTGTGCACCGTCTAGTAGAATCATTTATTAACGTCAGTGGGCTACAGATACTCAAATCCACGAGTCGCGTAGGCGGGAAATATACCGGAATAGTTGAACTTCACAAGATTTTATTAGTAAAGAAGTGTAGGCTGGATGAAGAGTGCTTTAAAAAGTACTAAAAAAAAAAAGTAAAAAATAGTATTTCAATAATTTAATGAGTTTCTAAGTTTAATAAATCGTTATAGTATTTAAAACTTCCGTCATGATTTAAATTATGTGATTTGAAACATGTGATATTTGTAAATGTTCTTACGACCACATTTCACAGTTCAACAATGCAAAAATTGATTTCAAAATCAGTGAGATAAAAGTTATTACAACAATATGCCTATTCTATTCAGCGCTGTCGCGTGTAATAAAATTATAAAATCAAAATACGCCTCTTGCGAGGGAAACTTCGTCGAGATAATAGAAGAAGTGATGTCAAAACTATCACCTGGGAAAGGCAAGATGACATATTTCCATGGGCATTATCTGTTCCACTATATAATCGAAGACGTCTATTTCTATTTCTGTGTCACGGACAAGGTGAGAATATTTTTATGGCATGATTGATAACACCTATTTACATTATAATAACAACTAGGAAACGTTATTTCTGGTTTCTTCAAAAATATACATATTCGACTAATAGACAGATTGCTTATTTTTAATGGGTTATCATTTACGCCCCTGGGCTTTGCTCCCGTGGGAATTCCGGGATAAAAAGTACCCTATGTGCTATTCCCGGTATTTTTTTACCAATGTAGGTACCAAATTTCATCAAAATCCGTCTAGTAGATTTTGCGTGATTGAATAACAAACATACAATCTCCTTCCACATTAATAACATTAGTGAGATTATAAAAAAATTGTTAGTAAACATTGTATTTCCACAGAGATGCCAACGCTCTAGAGCATTTTTATTCCTGAACGAAATCCAAAGAAAATTTAAATCAAGAGGTAAAGAAGACTTTACCGATATCCTGGCAGCTGAAATGTATCGATACAGTGAGGACTACAACACTATCACGATAAGACGGGGAGAGATTGATGAATTAAACAATATCGGGGTGGATAGTAGCGGTAACGTATTTATTTTCATGTGATTTAAAAGACTTTTTCACTTCTCATGCTCGGAAAGTGCTTATTTGTGCAGGATATAGGCTGCACAAAATCGAATTTTGTGCACAAGGGCATTAACGTATCTACTCATAAATGTATCTATATTAAGGCAAAGAAAATGAGCCATACAGCCAAACACGATAAAAAGTTCATGGATAGAATTTGTTATGTTATAATATTTACTTTTAATTTATTTGCCTTATGTGTTTTTTAAGACATAAAAGATATTAAAATTTAAATTGAAGTACGGTAGGTTATTAAATTAATTTAAGAAAAATATTATTACAAAATTAATTTAATAGTAGGCTGTATAGGTCTGCAGCCCAAGCCTATCAATGTCGTAAGATTAAAAAAATAAAGCGGCGGGAAACAGCTCTTGTTTTTTCGTGCGTTTATTAATTTCTTCAATTTGATTTATTTCCTCGCAATCGAAGTGAAAAGCAGAGTTTATAACTCGTCCACAAAACGATTTTTATCCTCGACATTACTATCAGCCCTCGCCTTCGGCTCGGGCTGCTAAAAGTCTCGGATAAAAATGATTCGTTTTGTGCACTTGTTGTAAAATCTACTATAATTCTACAGGAGGCCTATTTATGTTTCAAAATTTTAATTGGCCAAATACATTACATACATAGAATCACGTCTTTATCCCTTACGGCAAAAAAAAATATATATTTTGCCAAATATTTTCTCAACTCATTTCCATCTTGATCTGTAGCAGTTTGTACATCTGTTAAGCTTGCTTTATTTTAAAAGATCATTAAGATCTTGAATGTACTTTTCTTTATATGAACTTTTCTTGCTGTTCCACAGAAAAAATATTGGGAGAAAAAATACTATTTATAAATAACTCGGATAATCTAACTTATTTTAGTGTAAGTATGCAATCTTAATTTTATTTCTGTCTTAATATTATTTTTTTTAGTTCTGCTAAAAACAAATGGAAATATCCGAAATACCATTAAAATATAGATACATTTTGTTCCCGGAAACCATATATTGCAAATTTGTGCTCACGCAGACAAACACAGTCTGTGCTGTGTTCGCCAGCAAGGTTAATTGAAAACAAACAAGGAAAGACCGACATACATCATCCTAGTATGTTTCCTGTTTATACATACTTCACCTATATTTTACCAATAAAGCGAATGTGTGTGGTCATACTTATATCGTCAAATCTCGTGTCGTGGATATATCGTCAAATTGTAAAACATGTGGCCATGACATATCTACTTCAATTTAAAAACTACTTTGCGCGCGGATCGTAATACGTTCAAGAGAACGCGCGAGATTCTCTATCAATTGATAATAAATCTTATAAGTAGTCCATATCGCCTTTTCAGCCTTGTTCGCTCCGTAATAAAAAAAAATTAAAGAAAAAAAACGGTTTAATTAAATTTTTATTTTATTTCAGACTATTTCGTGCGTAAGAAAAACGCCAGAAAAAGTAGAGTCCTCCACGAAGAATTCCAGACACAGATCCTACGTAACTGTAATGGTGATTTTAGTTCTTATTTTAGGTTTTAGTATTTACACTTTAGAACCTACGTCTTGTGTAATAATTGCATGCATATTCATACTATATTTTATACGTTTCGTAAAAAATAAAACCGAGTAAATGTTTCTATATATTATTTCGTATGTTCCTAAATCTGAATGTTCAATGTGTTAATATATTTACAGTTAATTGACGTGTGAAATGTGTTCGTGAAGAGCAGGAAAAGAGACGTCACGTATACAAAATACATGTGACAAAATAAAGCTATTTTTAAAAGTGATATATTTGCACCACTACTCTTCACACGAGTTCAATACTCGGTTGCAATTCCTCAAAACATAAAAAAAAAATTCAAAATAAATTTTACTTTAAAAAAACACGCTTTACTAAAAACAGCTTGATTTTTCATAATAATATCGATGCAGACACCAATTTAATAATCAATGGAAGAGTTTCTCTTATATCTCCATCATCAGATAAGATAAAAGTACTGTTGCCCCTTGACTGACCCTTCTAATGTTGCGATGGAGACACATAGATCATTAGTTAAGGCATTACTTGTATGCACCCATGCCGTTAAATAAAATTGAACGTTGACCGATTGCTATATGACGAAACAGCTGAACGTACAAACTTGGCATAGAAGTTCTTTATTCAGCGTAAATGAGCACTAAGAAAAGAATTTTGGAAATTCCATCTTTAATGTGGTATAATGGGTGACTAAACAAAATTCACGCAGGCGAAGCCGTGGGCAAAAGCTAGTAATCAGATTTTCCGTCAGCTGCTGCAACGCTAAAGTGCGCGTGTGTTCTGTTACAAAAGGTAATACTTACATAAAACAGCTGTTTGTTATGTGTCGTGTTCTGCAACGTATAGAACAGCTTGTGCGCGCCTCGAGCAGCCGGCGAATGCTACAGTGCTAAAGTGTGTGTGTTCTCTTACAAAAGGTAATACTTACATAAAACAGCTGTTTGTTATGTGTCGTGTTCTGCAACGTATAGAACAGCTTGTGCGCGCCTCGAGCAGCCGCGAATGCTACAGTGCTAAAGTGTGTGTGTTCTCTTACAAAAGGTAATACTTACATAAAACAGCTGTTTGTTATGTGTCGTGTTCTGCAACGTATAGAACAGCTTGTGCGCGCCTCGAGCAGCCGTGAGAAAAACGTCTCCATCAGACTTTTCGTCAAATGCTACAGTGCTAAAGTGTGTGTGTTCTGTTACAAAAGGTAATACTTACATAAAACAGCTGTTTGTTATGTGTCGTGTTCTGCAACGTATAGAACAGCTTGTGCGCGCCTCGAGCAGCCGCGGGCGCCCCCACCAGTGAGGAAAACGTCTCCATCAGACTTTCCGTCAGCTGCTGCAGCGCTAAAGTGCGCGTGTGTTCTGTGATGAAAGATAATCCATACTAATATTATAAATGCGAAAGTTTGGATGTGAGTTTGTGAATTTGTGAGTTTGTGAGGATGTTTGTTACTCAATCACGCAAAATCTACTGGACGGATTTCGATGAAATTTGGTACAGAGGTAGATAATGACCTGGAATAGCACATAGGCTACTTTTTATCCCGGGAAAAAGCACTGTTCCCGTGGGAAATTCACGCGAGAAGCCGCGGGCAAAAGCTAGTAAATAAATAAAATTAATATATAGGGACGAATTCACATAAAACTTCAATCTCTTAACGACTTCCTTAAATTGGGTATAAGGCGAAGAAATGACACATGAACGCCAAAAAAGACGTAAGGTCTATCCAAAATTAGAATGCGTTATATTTAGATAGTTTAAACTTGCTTTGGCTGACGCCAATCATGTAGAAGTCAGTAGCGCTGGAATTTCAATTTCACGCTGTCATCAAATTAATTAAACGAACATTCAAATTTTCTGCTTTGTTATTAGATACAAAACAAAAAGACCTCAAAAACCCACATTTATCTGTATAAAAAATTGATTTTAAAAGGTAAGTCCCCTACCATAATTATAATAGTTAACTATAGTCTCACCTCTATCCTGCAGATTACGATTGGGCACAGTTTCGCTGAGCACGCCGCCCGGCCACCAGGACTTTAGGACTACGCTGACGTAGTAGTGTAGCATTTGCTCGGAGAACAACCAAGAAACTGTCTCTTTTATTTGCCTGTCGGTAGACACATACTGTATTAGTACATATTAGGAATCGATAAATCTGTTGAACGGTTGGTTTCGAACTATGAAAATAACAATAAAGCGTTATGTTAAAGTCAAAGTCAAGAAGTCAAAGTCAAATTTTTTTATTGAAACTTGGCCTTCAAAGAAGGCTCTTTTTCACGTCGATAACTAATTATTTAATCACTAGCTGTCGCCCGCGGCTTCGCCCGCGTGAGTTTCGCTTAGATGAAAAATCTCTCTTGGAGCTTTTCATCAGATGTTCCAGATCTTCAATTTTTATACGTCAGCAGAAAATGCTCATCAGGTTGAACGATTTTTGCTAAGGCGCCATTTCGATATATGTTATAGTGTAGCTGGTCTCTTGGAGCTTTTCATCAGATGTTCCAGATCTTCAATTTTTATACGTCGGCAGAAAATGCTCATCAGGTTAAACGATTTTTGTTAAGACACCATTTCCATATTACTTATAGTTTAGCTGTTCCGTTATGGTTCTTCATCAGGTGTTCCAGTTTTCAAAATGAATTATAGCCTATATGTTGCCCAGGCTTAATAGCTATACAACAAAAAAAGTTTCATTCAAATCCGTCCAGTAGTTTTTGCGTGAAACGCGTACATACATACAGACAGACAGACAGACAGACAGACAGACAGACAGACAGACAGACAGACAGACAAGAAATTCCAAAAAATTTTTTTTGCTTTCTATTATTCTTTTTAGGTCTCCCTCTATCCATTTCAGTCAAAAATATTAAATGTACAGACAAAATATTTTTACTGTTTTATTATATGTATAGATAATATTTTATGTCTCAAAGCTACAAACTACTAGCATTTCGGAACGACCACTGCTGAGAAGAAATGCCGAAAGAAACTCATGAATCAGTCTTGGTCGCCTAGCATGCCAGAGCTATTCATTAACTTTATACATACACTAGATTGTGTACAGTCAAAAATAAAATAAAATATAAGTAAAAAAAAAATAATAATATAATAAAACATGTTATGTTTGTGATCAAGTAACCACAATGAATTGGTTAAGAATAAAAAATAAAAATAAAATTCGAATCAGGATCGAAGCAGGATCCCCTGGCAACACCCGTTCACAAGTTTGAACATTTTAGAAAAATAAATACTTTCAGTCACTTGAAGATCACAATACACGTACATGTTTAACAATTAAATGTCAATGTAATTAAATTTAAAAAAGAAAGGTAAGGTTATTTTTTCACAATATCAAAAGAATGTAATCAAGTGTGGAGTGGCGAAGTTGTAGGGAGAGACCAAACTTTTTTATCGTTCAAATAATCACTTATTGTGTAATACGCTTTATTCATCAAAGTATTATTAAGATATGTTTTAAATTTTTGCATCGGTAAATTTATAGCCTCGTCAGGGAGCTTGTTAAACATTTTTACACTTTGACTCACGAAAGACCGCCGAACCTTTTTAAGCCTAAAGCAGGGCGTATAAAGTTTATTCTTATTGCGGGTGTTTATACTATGTACATCGCAGATTTTTTAAAGATGTTTAAATTGGATTTAACAAAAATAAGTACATTGAAGATGTATTGAGATGCAACAGTAAGAATTTTTATTGATTTAAAGAGCTCTCGTAGAGAATCGCGTCGTTTTAGCCCGTACATAAAACGAATTGCTCTTTTCTGTAATACAAATATTTTCCCTATCTCGGCTGCGTTTCCCCATATCAATAATCCGTATGACATTATGCTATGAAAGTAGCTGAAATACACGAGTCTAGCTGTTTCAATTTTTGTGCACTGTCTTATCCTTCTCACTGCATAAGCCGCCGAGCTAAGTTTTTTGGCCGTGAGTTCAATGTGTTTATCCCACTTTAACTTACAGTCAACGGTAACGCCTAAGAATTTGACACTGTGTACCCACTCTAATACTTTGCCATTAACTATTAAAGGTATATCATTATGAGGTGCGTTCGAGAGAGAAAACTTTATACACTTGGTCTTGTCCGTGTTTAAAGCCAGGTTGTTGGTTGTAAACCAGTCAAGCACAAGTGTCATAGTATTACTTACATCGTCATAATTTTGACTATTTCTGTTGACTTTAAATAGTAATGATGTGTCGTCCGCAAATAAAACAACTTCACACAATTGTTGGGCAAGACATGGAAGGTCATTTATGTAAACAAGGAATAGAAAAGGACCGATTATGGAGCCTTGAGGCACGCCCATGTGTACCACCGCGCTGCTGGAAGCAGCTCTGTTAACTTCTACTTTCTGAGTTCTGTTGTCCAGGTAGTAGCTAGTACCTCAAGGGCCGTCCCAGTAACACCATAAAATTTAAGCTTGTTTTTTAGTATATTATGATCCACGCAGTCAAAGGCTTTTTAAAGGTCGCAAAAAATACCTATGACATCTTGGCTGAATTCCCACGCTTCATAGATTATTTGAACTAAAGTAGATGTTGCATCAGTAGTGGAACGACCTTTAGTGAAACCGTACTGACGATTATGTAAGATTTTATTTACGTTAAAATAAGAGACTAATTGTGTTAAAATTAATTTTTCAAATATTTTACTTTAAAGCGGGTAATATAGAAATGGGTCTGTAATTAGTGGGATCATTTTTTGTACCCTGTTTGAATAAAGGAATAATTTTACTTATTTTCATGAGGTCAGGGAAAACACCCTCGGAAATGCACTTATTGAAAATCACAGTTAGATGAGGAGCAATCAAATCAATAATACTGCTCAGAACTGCGACAGATATACCCCAGAGATCCTCAGTATTTTTCATGTTGAGTGCCTTATACGCAGATAAGAGTTCATCCGATGTGATACTTCTAAATCTAAAAATGGACTTAGGATCGGAGGCATTTCTTTTTAATAAGTCATCTGCAGCACTGGGACAAGAGGAGAGGGATCCTGTTATATTCTTAGAAATATTGGCAAAAAAATTATTGAATTCGTTGGCTACTTCGTCGTTAGAAGTTATGGTTTTATCACCAATTTTTAAAGAAATATTAATGTCGCGCGATTTCGATTTGCCTGTCTCGTTATTGATAATAGACCAAGCAGCTTTGATCTTATCATTAGAGTTTTTTATTTTATTAGTCAGATATAAAGATTTTGCAGCAGCACATACCTTTTTAAAAGTTTTTGAATAACATCTAACATATGATACAAATTCCGGTTTAAAATTATATTGTTTTTGGCCATACAGTTCATATAGCTTATTTCTACTAATATAAATGCCATTTGTGGCCCAATCGCAGAAATTTAGTTTTGTTTTCTTATCAAATGTTATAAGAGGAAAAGATTTGTTAAATTCTTGTTTCACTGTATTAAAAACCTACCTTAAATTAAATTAAATTACCTAAATGTCATGTTGAAAATAGTCACCAGAGATGGGCAATTTTTTTTTCGAATAATCACTCCCATAGATTGTCAGAAGCGAGAGGACAGATTTACATCAAAAACAAGCAAGCCATTCGTTATTCAAATGACGTGGGCAATATCACGGATAATTTATTCGTGGCCAATTTATCCGCGGATGATTTATTTGTGAATAAATTATTAAAATTTTATTCGGATGATTATTCAAATAAAAAATTATTTGAATAATGCCCATTTTTGATAGTCAATAAATATATTTTTATTTATTATTTATTTACTAGCTTTTGCCCGCGGCTTCGCCCGCGTGAATTTCCCACGGGAACAGTGCTTTTTCCCGGGATAAAAAGTAGCCTATGTGCTATTCCAGGTCATTATCTACCTCTGTACCAAATTTCATCGAAATCCGTCCAGTAGATTTTGCGTGATTGAGTAACAAACATCCTCACAAACTCACAAATTCACAAACTCACAAAGTCACATCCAAACTTTCGCATTTATAATATTAGTATGGATTAGTATGGATTTTAAAAGGTATTATGTGCCGCGCGTTTGTTGCAGCCCTCGGAAACGGCACTATATCCTAATCCTAACTATGTAATATTATAAATGCGAAAGTGAGTTTGTTTGTTACCTCTTCACGCTTTATTTTCTGAACCAATCTTCCTGAAATTTCGCATACACATAGTTAGAAGTACTGAGAAGAACATAGGGTACTTTTCATCCCGGGAAAAAGCACTATTCCCGTGAGAAATTCACGCGGGCAAAGCCGCGGGCAAAAGCTAGTAGTCAATAAATTTATTTTTATTTATTTATTTTAAAATGTATTATGTGCCGCGCGTTTGTTGCAGCCCTCGGAAGCGGCACTATATTTTCATAAATCTAGTTTTGTCGAATCGGACACACTCGTCTGTGTTTATCGTTCTGTTTCATTTTTTGCCTTAAAAAATCTTTGCCCAGCTGTGGGTCACTATAGGCTATAACGATAAACACAAACGAGTGTGTCCGATGCGATAAAACTGCGATGCGATGGTTATGGAACCAGTGTACTGACCTAAGGTTACCAAAGTCTTCCTGAGCCAGCGGAACACGCCGCGCATATCGAACACTTCACTGAGCAGTGCGTACAATGGCTCCGCTATGCTGTCTCGCTCTCACACATCACTGTGAAAGCTACATCACAACCAGCAACACAATGTACTGACCTATTGATGGTCCTGCCATAGGTGATCTGTACGAAGGTTACCAAAGTCTTCCTGAGCCAGCGGAACACGCCGCGCATATCGAACACTTCACTGAGCAGTGCGTACAATGACTCCGCTATGCTGTCTTGCTCTCACACACCACTGTGAAAGCTACATCACAACCAGCAACACAATGTACTGACCTATTGATGGTCCTGCCATAGGTGATCTGTACGAAGGTTACCAAAGTCTTCCTGAGCCAGCGGAACACGCCGCGCATATCGAACACTTCACTGAGCAGTGCGTACAATGACTCCGCTATGCTGTCTTGCTCTCACACATCACTGTGAAAGCTACATCACAATCAGCAACACAATGTACTGACCTATTGATGGTCCTGCTATAGGTGATCTGTACGAAGGTTACCAAAGTCTTCCTGAGCCAGCGGAACACGCCGCGCATATCGAACACTTCACTGAGCAGTGCGTACAATGACTCCGCTATGCTGTCTTGCTCTCACACATCACTGTGAAAGCTACATCACAACCAGCAACACAATGTACTGACCTATTGATGGTCCTGCCATAGGTGATCTGTACGAAGGTTACCAAAGTCTTCCTGAGCCAGCGGAACACGCCGCGCATATCGAACACTTCACTGAGCAGTGCGTACAATGACTCCGCTATGCTGTCTTGCTCTCACACATCACTGTGAAAGCTACATCACAACCAGCAACACAATGTACTGACCTATTGATGGTCCTGCCATAGGTGATCTGTACGAAGGTTACCAAAGTCTTCCTGAGCCAGCGGAACACGCCGCGCATATCGAACACTTCACTGAGCAGTGCGTACAATGACTCCGCTATGCTGTCTTGCTCTCACACATCACTGTGAAAGCTACATCACAACCAGCAACACAATGTACTGACCTATTGATGGTCCTGCCATAGGTGATCTGTACGAAGGTTACCAAAGTCTTCCTGAGCCAGCGGAACACGCCGCGCATATCGAACACTTCACTGAGCAGTGCGTACAATGACTCCGCTATGCTGTCTTGCTCTCACACATCACTGTGAAAGCTACATCACAACCAGCAACACAATGTACTGACCTATTGATGGTCCTGCCATAGGTGATCTGTACGAAGGTTACCAAAGTCTTCCTGAGCCAGCGGAACACGCCGCGCATATCGAACACTTCACTGAGCAGTGCGTACAATGACTCCGCTATGCTGTCTTGCTCTCACACATCACTGTGAAAGCTACATCACAATCAGCAACACAATGTACTGACCTATTGATGGTCCTGCCATAGGTGATCTGTACGAAGGTTACCAAAGTCTTCCTGAGCCAGCGGAACACGCCGCGCATATCGAACACTTCACTGAGCAGTGCGTACAATGACTCCGCTATGCTGTCTTGCTCTCACACATCACTGTGAAAGCTACATCACAACCAGCAACACAATGTACTGACCTATTGATGGTCCTGCCATAGGTGATCTGTACGAAGGTTACCAAAGTCTTCCTGAGCCAGCGGAACACGCCGCGCATATCGAACACTTCACTGAGCAGTGCGTACAATGACTCCGCTATGCTGTCTTGCTCTCACACATCACTGTGAAAGCTACATCACAATCAGCAACACAATGTACTGACCTATTGATGGTCCTGCCATAGGTGATCTGTACGAAGGTTACCAAAGTCTTCCTGAGCCAGCGGAACACGCCGCGCATATCGAACACTTCACTGAGCAGTGCGTACAATGACTCCGCTATGCTGTCTTGCTCTCACACATCAATGTGAAAGCTACATCACAACCAGCAACACAATGTACTGACCTATTGATGGTCCTGCCATAGGTGATCTGTACGAAGGTTACCAAAGTCTTCCTGAGCCAGCGGAACACGCCGCGCATATCGAACACTTCACTGAGCAGTGCGTACAATGACTCCGCTATGCTGTCTTGCTCTCACACATCACTGTGAAAGCTACATCACAACCAGCAACACAATGTACTGACCTATTGATGGTCCTGCCATAGGTGATCTGTACGAAGGTTACCAAAGTCTTCCTGAGCCAGCGGAACACGCCGCGCATATCGAACACTTCACTGAGCAGTGCGTACAATGACTCCGCTATGCTGTCTTGCTCTCACACATCACTGTGAAAGCTACATCACAACCAGCAACACAATGTACTGACCTATTGATGGTCCTGCCATAGGTGATCTGTACGAAGGTTACCAAAGTCTTCCTGAGCCAGCGGAACACGCCGCGCATATCGAACACTTCACTGAGCAGTGCGTACAATGGCTCCGCTATGCTGTCTCGCTCTCACACATCACTGTAAAGGCTATATCACAACCAGCAACACAATATACTGACCTATTGATGGTCCTGCCATAGGTGATCTGTACGAAGGTTACCAGAGTCTTCCTGAGCCAGCGGAACACGCCGCGCATATCAAACACTTCACTGAGCAGTGCGTACAATGGCTCCGCTATGCTGTCTCGCTCTTCGCCCATTGCGGCAGCACCTAATATAATAAATTGGTTATAGAAAACTATTCATGTTTAATCATCACCACAGAATAAGTAATAGTACTAACGTACAGAAAGGCCGCTCACCGCCCCGCACTCATTTAAAATACCGCACCCTACCGCGCACTTCGTTGTAGACATCACTGACAGACACTTGAATGAGGACTGACGCGTAAACGGCGCACTTTCCGCGCCATTTTGATTGATAACCATGACACGCAAGCTCTACTAAATTTCATGCTCACATTTGCGCGTCTACATACGTCATTTGCCTAGTAGTTTTTGGTAGTAGTAAATTTGCAAGCGTTGTATGGAGTGTCCGGGGTGTGTCATCAAGTTTGTGCAATTGGAATTAGGGACTGTTACATAAAATTCAAGAAGAGCAGAGCCCGGGGCGTACCTAGTATATGTTTTTTTACTCGACTGACCAAAAAAGGAGTGTTATGTTTTCAGGGTTCATGTATGTAAGTATGTATGTATGTAAGTTTCTTTATTCCACCATAAGTCCTGGACGGCTTAACAGATTTTGATGTGAGAGGTATTGTTAGATTCCTTGCATTCATCCGAGTCACATAGGCTATGTCAGGCAGTTGTCAGTCGTGTTTTTTATTTTTAAATAATTAGCTTCTTGTAATAAATGACTTACCGCGCATAGAGCTGGTCATGCTTTTAGTAGGGTCCCCGTTGCCTTCTAGTAACAGCGATATTTCATCTTCATCAGCTGACAGATGGGGAAACGACATATCTTTTTCTTGCGACGACCTATTCGTTGCTTCACTACTGGTGCTGTCGAAATTCATGTAATTACATAATATGATAGTTATGAAACTTAGTTAAGACTGGACTGAAATACATACAATGATTTTAAGATTTTTTTGTACTGTCGAAATATACTTATTACAAGAAAATTGAAACATAGAACCTCCTATTTTCAAGATGATGAAAAACATCATAAATCAATACGACAGTTCAATTTCTGCATAATTCCAATGGAATAAAGATGCATTTTATACCTTTTAAATAATGTAGAAAAGGAGAATTTGTTTTTCTTTGGTAGATCTCCCTGCTTCAGGTACTCGGTGCTTGGGTTTAGGAATGTGTATAAAGCCTCGCACTGGTTCAGTCTGTCGTCTTCTAAAACAAACTGAAAGCAATATACAACGCTAATCCTTGGTTGGCATAGGAATAAAAATATTGATAGACTAGCGACCCTAAAGCATTCAGATGAAAATATGTAAATTATAGCAAAAACCTCATCAAAATCAGTTGCGTAGTTTAAGATCTAAGCGTGAGAAGTGATTTTATTCTGAGTATATGATATGAATTGATAAATTAGAATAACGGTATTTTTCAGATACATGAATTTCGGGGAAATCTTATGACTGATATAATAAATATGTCACACCAGTAAAAACTGAAAAAATGATAAGTAGGTACATTCTGTTTACCTCTAAATACTTCTGTATTAATAGTTTCGCCTTCTCCAAGGAGTTTTTATCGTTTTTCCCGAATAGAAATTTGAATGAATTTGACGGCAACTCCAAGTTTTTTAACTCCGAACACATAGGCCTAAGTTTTCGATGTAACTCCTGTAAACAAAAAAAAAAAAAAATTATGGTATTTCTAGTACTGCCGAATAGACGAATATGAAAGAGGGCTTGGACTCTTTTATTTCTACTGCCAAAAACTATTTAGTAACTGAGGCTTTGGCTCTTTTTAAGGCCGATGCATACCAAATTCGTGGCATAAGCGTACAGTGATTTTTCAGTGTATCTTATAGGTCGTCGCCCCCCGCTTCATGTGCGCCAAGGGAATATGAACGCTCGTGCTTCGCGATAAGGTTCAGTTTTGCGTGACGTCACCTGGAACTCGTTGAGCATCTTGAGCAGCACCCAGCCGGTGGAGTTTTGCTCAGGACGGTCGTCGTCACCCACCTCCTATGTGCCAATGGAATATGAACGCTCATGCCTTGTGATAAGGTTTAGTTTCGTGTGACGTCACCTGGAACTCGTTGAGCGTCTTGAGCAGCACCCAGCCGGTGGAGATCTGCTCGGGGCGGTCGTCGTCACCCACCTCCTATGTGCCAATGGAATATGAACGCTCATGCCTTGTGATAAGGTTTAGTTTCGTGTGACGTCACCTGGAACTCGTTGAGCGTCTTGAGCAGCACCCAGCCGGTGGAGATCTGCTCGGGGCGGTCGTCGTCACCCACCTCCTATGTGCCAATGGAATATGAACGCTCATGCCTCGTGATAAGGTTCGGTTTCGTGTGACGTCACCTGGAACTCGTTGAGCGTCTTGAGCAGCACCCAGCCGGTGGAGATCTGCTCGGGGCGGTCGTCGTCGCCAGCTTCTTGCTGCGCCATGTGCACCACGATCACGAACTGTGGGGGCTTGGATTCTTCTACCACCTGATAAAAAAACACGTTATGAAAGTTCTAAAAGTTATAATCGCGTTAAAATAGTCCACTAGATGTCATCACCTACAAATGAGGGCAGACATCTATCAGATGGTACTGGGGCAAATTCAAATGACAGTAGGTATTGTAGCATGGATTACACTCGCCAGCAGCGCCAACTAGTGATCATATTCCTAACCATGTCCTGTCATCAGATGACAGGACATGGAGAATTAGAGAATTTAATGATTAAGAAATTTCAGCTGACAAAAAAATCTTTCAACAAAATGTTCCCGTTAAGATGAACTATGTACCGATGCCCGCCACCTGCCCAGGTGCTCGGCCCAGGTGTCGGTGCGGGCCAGGTGTGCCTCCAGCCGCATCTGTTCTCCCGCCAACTTCACTCTAGTTACCTCCGCACTATGAACCGATGCCCGCCACCTGCCCAGGTGCTCGGCCCAGGTGTCGGTGCGGGCCAGGTGTGCCTCCAGCCGCATCTGTTCTCCCGCCAACTTCACTCTAGTTACCTCCGCACTATGAACTGATGCCCGCCACCTGCCCAGGTGCTCGGCCCAGGTGTCGGTGCGGGCCAGGTGTGCCTCCAGCCGCTTCTGTTCTGCCGCCAACTTCACTCTAGTTACCTCCGCACTATGAACCGATGCCCGCCACCTGCCCAGGTGCTCGGCCCAGGTGTCGGTGCGGGCCAGGTGTGCCTCCAGCCGCATCTGTTCTCCCGCCAACTTCACTCTAGTTACCTCCGCACTATGAACCGATGCCCGCCACCTGCCCAGGTGCTCGGCCCAGGTGTCGGTGCGGGCCAGGTGTGCCTCCAGCCGCATCTGTTCTGCCGCCAACTTCACTCTAGTTACCTCCGCACTATGAACCGATGCCCGCCACCTGCCCAGGTGCTCGGCCCAGGTGTCGGTGCGGGCCAGGTGTGCCTCCAGCCGCATCTGTTCTGCCGCCAACTTCACTCTAGTTACCTCCGCACTATGAACCGATGCCCGCCACCTGCCCAGGTGCTCGGCCCAGGTGTCGGTGCGGGCCAGGTGTGCCTCCAGCCGCATCTGTTCTCCCGCCAACTTCACTCTAGTTACCTCCGCACTATGAACCGATGCCCGCCACCTGCCCAGGTGCTCGGCCCAGGTGTCGGTGCGGGCCAGGTGTGCCTCCAGCCGCATCTGTTCTGCCGCCAACTTCACTCTAGTTACCTCCGCACTATGAACCGATGCCCGCCACCTGCCCAGGTGCTCGGCCCAGGTGTCGGTGCGGGCCAGGTGTGCCTCCAGCCGCATCTGTTCTGCCGCCAACTTCACTCTAGTTACCTCCGCACTATGAACCGATGCCCGCCACCTGCCCAGGTGCTCGGCCCAGGTGTCGGTGCGGGCCAGGTGTGCCTCCAGCCGCATCTGTTCTCCCGCCAACTTCACTCTAGTTACCTCCGCACTATGAACCGATGCCCGCCACCTGCCCAGGTGCTCGGCCCAGGTGTCGGTGCGGGCCAGGTGTGCCTCCAGCCGCATCTGTTCTCCCGCCAACTTCTCCACCTCGTTCTCCAACATCGATAGTGCTGGGGAGTTGGGTTTGAGTGATGCGCGGAGGGCCGCTAACGCCTTATAGTTAAAAAAAATACAAGTAGATGATAAATAGGCATAGGTATAGTTTTTCGCGCTATTTCACGGGAGGCTGCAAAGTTCCCGAAACTTCAGCCGCGATAAAAAAAAATAAAGATTCTCGCTAAGTCCCGTTAAACCCATAGCACAGGGCGGGCACTTCATAGGAAACGTTGACGTCAAATATGCCTACTACTACTACAAATGAAACTTGTATATCCGTGAACTTCGTCAGTAACACGTCAATGTGTGCGTTTTCATAGTCGAACGTCCCACAGTTACACAGTTACAGAACGGGGAGAAGTGCGGAAGGAGCAAGGCGGGAGTGCCATATTGCAGGAGGGGCAGGGAGTTTCCTTTCTGTACGTAGTACTAATATTAATTCTGTGCCCATAGTTATAAAATAGGCGTAAGTATTTTATTTCCATCAACAAAAAAGTTTGTATATAGTTTATTCAACAAGCTACTTCTACGGGTTCTGCGATTCTGTGAGCCAACTATAAGAAGAGCAGGATAGTATACCTGAATCTTATTGTTGTGTCTCTCCTGCAACTGGTCCAGTTTCCGCCTGGCGTACGTGGAATGCTCAGTCAGGTGTAGTGTCCCCGCCACGCTCTCCGCAGACGATACTGACTCGTTGGAGAGCTGCCGGTCCTCTATGGGCGAACGCTCTGAGTTTATCTCTGGAAACCATAGAACAAGAATTTTTTATCAGTATACCAGTAGTTGTACTTATCGCAAAATATATTTTTCACTTCTCATGCTCTGAAAGTGCTTATTTGTGCAGGATATAGGCTGCACAAAAGCAAATTTTGTGCACAAGGGCATTAACGTATCTACTCATAAATCTATACATATAATAAAACAGTAAAAATATTTTGTCTGTACATTTAATATTTTTGACTGAAATGGATAGAGGGAGACCTAAAAAGAACAATAGAAAGCAAAAAAATTTTTTTGGAATTTCTTGTCTGTCTGTCTGTCTGTCTGTATGTATGTACGCGTTTCACGCAAAAACTACTGGACGGATTTGAATGAAACTTTTTTTGTTGTATAGCTATTAAGCCTGGGTAACATATAGGCTATAATTCATTTTGAAAACTGGAACACCTGATGAAGAACCATAACGGAACAGCTAAACTATAAGTAATATGGAAATGGTGCCTTAACAAAAATCGTTCAACCTGATGAGCATTTTCTGCCGACGTATAAAAATTGAAGATCTGGAACATCTGATGAAAAGCTCCAAGAGACCAGCTATACTATAACATATATGGAAATGGCGCCTTAGCAAAAATCGTTCAACCTGATGAGCATTTTCTGCTGACGTATGAAATTTGAAGATTAGGAACATCTGATGAAAAGCTCCAAGAGAGATTTTTCATCTAAGAAAACTCACGCGGGCGAAGCCGCGGGCGACAGCTAGTGTATCTATATTAAGGCAAAGAAAATGAGCCATACAGCCAAACACAATAAGAAGTTCATAGATAGAATTTCTTATTACATATAATAAAACAGTAAAAATATTTTGTCTGTACATTTAGTATTTTTGACTGAAATGGATAGAGGGACACTTAAAAGAATAATAGAATGCAAAAATTTTTTTTGGAATTACTTGTCTGTCTGTCTGTCTGTCTGTATGTATGATCACGCTAATCTCCGAAAGTACTGAACCGATTTGAATGAAACTTTTTTTGTTGTGTAGCTATTAAGCCTGGGCAACATTTAGGCTATAATTGATTTTGAAAACTGGAACACCTGATGAAGAACCAAAACAGAACAGTTAAACTATAAGAAATATGGAAATGGTGCTTTAACAAAAGTTGTTCAACCTGATGAGCATTTTCTGCTGACGTATAAAAATTGAAGATATGGAACATCTGATGAAAAGCTTCAAGAGACCAGCTACACTATAACATATATGGAAATGGCGCCTTAGCCAAAATCGTTCAACATGATGAGCATTTTCTGCTGACGCATAAAAATTGAAGATCTGGAACATCTGACGAATAACTCCAAGAGACCAGCTACACTATAACATGTTATATGGAAATGGCGCCTTACCAAAACTTTATTAATCTGATGAACATTTTCTGTAGACGTATAAAAATCGAAAATCCGAAACAGTATTAACACAAAAAATTTTTCATGTAAGCGAAACTCACGCGGGCGAAGCCGCGGGCGACATTTCTTATTTTATAATATTTACGTTAAAGAAAATTTAAATTCAAGTACGGTAGGTTATTTAATTAATTTAAGAAAATTATTATTACAAAATTAACTTGATAGTAGGCCTGTATAGGTCTGCAGCCCAAGCCTTATATCAATGTCGTAAGATTAAAAAAAAATAAAGCGGCGGGAGACAACTCTTGTTTTTTCGTTTTTACATTTGTGAGTAGATACGTTAATGCCCTTGTGCACAAAATTCGAACGAAATTGAGACTAATTTGTATTGCAGAAAAATGTTTTATCACATATTTTAAAATCAATTCATATTTTCACCTTTATTAGCTTCCTCAGTAGCAAGTTCGGCCACCAGCGCCGTATACTGGTCACTCAACAGGAACGAAGAGTAGTACTTGTCTTGTATCGTGTCGACCACGGTGTCCTGAACTTCATAGAAAACTTCTGGTCCTTTGTCCCCTAGCAGGAATCCCTCCATCCTTTTTCTGGTTTCCTGGTACATTGAATTTATGACTATGATATGATGAAATAGGTTAATTCGGGAAAAATATCCTTATAATCTTATACCAAGAAATCCTATAACCCTGTCAATGACTCTTTTTTTTTTCAATAATTTCTTACAAATTGAATCAAATTATCTAATTTTTGAAAAAAGTATGGACTAACCTTATCTACTTTAATTTCAGCACTGGG
Organism: Ephestia elutella; assembly: GCA_018467065.1. Lineage (NCBI taxonomy): Eukaryota > Metazoa > Arthropoda > Insecta > Lepidoptera > Pyralidae > Ephestia > Ephestia elutella. The sequence goes on along the minus strand of CM031576.1, from coordinate 7,795,966 downwards.
CGATCTGATGTAAGTGTAAAAAATTTCGGCACCGAGTTGATGCCAACTGCTCCTTGGGCTATGCCTCAATTCTTCCACGGCCGTCCAAAACCCAACCAGGCCTTGCGAGCACATGGTCTCTAGAAACATCGACAGGTACCTGCGACCTGTCACACTCTCCATTACTTTGTGTAGTGGTAGTGTCTGAAATTAATAAATGCAGATATGATATAAATAAAAATTAATTATTTTTATTTTTAACAAATATTAGGGGATTATTATTAGGTCCCAACTGATGGCAAAAGAGCGAGAGGCAAGCCGGATGAGGTGGTCTGACGAATTGTCGGCCTTTGGTAGGCAGTGGCAGCAACTGGCGAGCGATAGTAGTTGGAGAGATAAGGGGAGTCCCAGCAGTGAGACCTTTTGGCTAAATATAAAATTAGGGGATGAGAAATTTTAAAATAAAAAAATGAATTTTATTTTTCCCAGTTTTCATATCATTTCATTTCATATCATTTATTGCGTTTCATCATCATACATCATACATTTTATCATACATTCAGTTATAACTACTAATACAGTAACCGGTTTTAGGTAGGTACAATATGAACCCTGTCGGGTATTTATTAGCAAATGTAGAAGGATGTTCCATCCTTAGCAAAGAGAGGCAGGTGGATTTATAATAAGAAATTGTGATTAGGTTTCAATTTTAATTATTACAGTTTATAATGTAGTCAAAATCTATTTTGACTACATTATAAACTGTAATAATTATCTATAACAGTATAGTTTTAATGGTCAAAAATTAGGTAGTCCTCAATTCCATCATATATAGTGAAATGTCCGATTTCGATTTATTTGGGAATGTCAATATCTTTATCGTTGAAAAACTCGTCCAATGAATACAACAATACAATGCCGTTGTACTAAAATCATAATTTTAATGCATCCTGTGTCCACACCAATTTTCATAACATTTAGTCCTGTTATGTAGTTTTTGCGTAGTGTAACAATCATCATAATAAACCTTCACATTCAATATATTTGTAAGAATAAATTAGACATTAAAAATAGTAGTAATATGTACCTTATTATTACCAGACTCCACTGTGGGGAAAGCACCATCCCACCCCAGTTTCCTTAACGCCCCTTCACATTCTTCCTTCGCTATGGTCAGTTGACTTATGTACCTCTTGAGTTTCTTAGCATCAGAAATCTGTTGACGGCTAACATTGTGTTGTGTGCCACTATTTTTTTCTATTTCTTCTATATCTATTCCCTTGGCTCGTTTCACATTTTGGAGGGTTGTTGCTTGCATAATTTGAGTTACAATGTCATAACTAAAAGTAAAATTATAAAATGAGTAGATAGGTATATAATTTGTTACAAAAAATCTTTATTATTATACTAAATATGTATAATTATACTAAATACTAAAAAATAAAACACTGTAAAACATGTTTTTGAAATTTTTTGGTATGTTGAATATTTTTTTACGTATTTTTTTGTACAAAAATAATTTGAATTGTTATAGTGGTAGTCAAATGTTTTAAAAGAGAACAGAATAGCTCAGCAGCATAGAGACAAAACCAGCAGTTTGATTCCAGCTATAACTGTAAAAGTGATTGTTGGTTTTTATTTATTTTAATGTAAGATGATTAGATGACCTATTAAATTCCTTCAAAATATATCAATTTTAAAGTAAAATAAAAAATAAATACCTCATTAGTAAGAAAAGTAAAGTGAGGCAAGCGGAACACCAATATTCACATACCGTAACCGTTTCAGTGTGTCAACATTATTGCAGTTGTTAATTAGTCTTATGTAATCTTCAAATGTCTTGGCGTACTCGTGGGTCCTCATATGCATGGCATTTACCTCCTTCTGGGCCTCTAGGTACTGTATGATCTTCTGGTTAATGTGATCTGGTTCTGTGATCATATCTATTGCTGGCTGCAAAACTGAAAATCATTTTAAACTTTATTTAGTAATAGAAACTGACTTTCTTCATATTTTTTTAATATCTAGACCAACTTGAATGAAGAAGTATTTTGGTAGATAACATAAGTATCAACAGGCAAAATTTTAATTTTATTATGTATATTATATGTATGTATTGATTAGTAATTAATGTAAGCAAGACTGTGTTATTTCCACACAGTACATAGATAGTTACATAATAAAAGTTTACATACTAATATAACAATGTTATAAATTAATACACACTCTGATATACACACTCAATTTTTAAGAGATTTATAGCTATCATTTTTTGACAGATTTAACTGTGTTTTCAACAGAGAAAGGGCTGAAAAAAAATCTTTACCTTTACATGCCAAAATCTCTCTCATAAGATGTGAAGCAGGTGCCAGGGAGTAGCAACGAGGCATGAGGAACATGATAATGAGTTCACTGATCTGACGCAAGTAGTGCAGTTCTGTTTCACAGGACATTAGATGTGGTGATAGGGCAAATACTGGTGCTTGGTTGAGTTCCAATCTATAACAAGATCATCAAGTAAAAAGTTAAAGTCAAAATAAAAATTAAAGATTTCAGAAAATGCAAAAAAACACATTTATACTGAGAAAATAAATTATACTTACGCACAACTGCGAGCAATCCTAATTCTCTCAAAATGCTGTGTAATCTTTGTGACCATATCACTGGCAAGTAGCCTTTCAGCGTCCACTTTAAGAAGTCTCTCATACACTTTCTGTATAGCACCCCAAACATTTTCCTTAAACTTTTCCACCACTGGTTCAGGCTTGTGAGAGAATTCCTTCAACCATGTAGTCAAAAAGTCCCTCAGAACATAGTCAATCAACAGTTGTAGTTGACTATCAACAGTCCTTCCAAATATGATTGGCAAATGAGTTTTTTTGTTGTCTTCGGCCAGTTCCCTAAGTCTTCCTATATGAAAGAGCACAATAAGTAATGTTATGCATAGACACAGGACACATCAAAAATTTTATGATAGCTACTTTCTCAAAAATATGCATACAATAAATTGCCTACGTATAAAAAGATCTAGTCTTCAAGATTTTATATCATATATGTTCAGAACTGACCATATTATGTGTATATAAAATCTGGTTCTGTGATCATATCTATTGCTGGCTGCAAAACTGAAAATCATTTTAAACTTTATTTAGTAATAGAAACCGACTTTCATATTTTTTTAATATTCAACTAACTCTGAATGAAGAAGTATTTTTATAGATAACATAAGTATAAGTTTAACACTGACCTTTAAAACTTCTTCAAGTTGTCGCACTTCTTTTTCAACCTTCTCAATCAAGAATAAGGAGGTCTGATGAGGAGATGACAGGGCCATATGACCCCATAAAGTAAGAGCAAGTACAGTCAGCCCGATAAACAAAGCCAGTAATTGGATATAAATTAAGCCCCATAGAAAAGGAAAGTACCAGGATACTGCTAGCCATGGAGCGGTACAAATTACGACCCACAGTAACATGTTGATTATTGTATGTATTTATGAGGACATATAATTTCTGCAGCCATATGCACATGAAATCGATATTTTCAACGTTCACATTATTGATCTTATAATGTTTTTTGCCTCTAGATAGGTACACTCTGGTACACTTATTTATTTACTAATGAAAATGAAAAATAATCGCATTGCACTTCCCACCATCCATCCATTGATTGATTTTCAAATTTAAAAAAAAACACAGTTTGAAAGATTGACATTGACAGTCAACCAAAATGAGATTGACGATATTATTCACTATCCTGCTACTGTCCTGCTTTCTCTGAGCTATCCTGCATTGCGTGGATGTGCCGTTTCCGAAATTTTCGAGAATTTTCGGAAACAGTCAGGAAACATTCTCGGAAATGTTCCCTAAAACGGAAATTGTTGGAAAAGTACCTGAAATATAAAAAAAACGGAATTTTCTTTTTGCAGCCGTCTTTAAAATAAGAAGTTTAAAAAAAAATCGGGTGATGGGAAATGCTTATTTTCTATATTCCTGGGAAATATTCCCATAGAGATGGGTAACCACCCGGATTAAAACCCGAGACTGGGTTATAACCTAGTTACGACCCATTTCAATCCACCCAAACCCCGGGTGAAAACTAAATATTGTAAAAAAATATTTTTTTTATGTATTATCACAAGCGATTATTACGTAGGTACCCACCTAGAGTGAAACATCAAAATATTCAATGGGAAATACCTATAAATAGTACCACATTTTAATTATTCTGTGTTACTGTGTAATATGAATATGAACATCATATTTATCTACTGTTATTATAATAACAAGCCACATTAAATTTTGTACAAAGGTCCCTCATGTGACGTAAGTGAGCACTAAGAGAGGAATTTTGGAAAATCTACGCCTATGGGGGTTAAAAGTTTGTATGAAACTTCGTTATTTTTGAAGTTATGCTCATGAAATTATAGATTTACGCTCTTATGTAATAAAAAATAATAACATCATAAAATAATTTTAATATTTGTACCCCTAAAGGTTAAAAATAGGGGTTGAAAGTTTATATGAAACTTCATCTTTTTTGAACCAATCTTCCTGTCGCATACTTCTTCTTGTCCGGTACGCCCTTGACAGAGCGGTTGTATTGCTAAGGGTAGCTGTAAAGCGCTTCACGACGTTTCGCCACCGTTGTCTGTTGGAGGTCATCCTGCTGCACTCGTTAACTTGACCCTCCAATGGCAGACTTGATCTGGTCAGTTCAACGGGTCGGTGACCTTCCGCGAGGTCTAGTGCCTTCTACCTTTCTTTGGACGACAAGGCGTTCTATGTACTGATTGTCACGTCGGGAAACATGACCGAACAAAGCATAGATGGGTAACCACCCGGCTTAAAACCCAAGATTGGGTTAAAACCCAGTTCAGTCCATACATTGAAGTGGGTGATAACTGGGTTTTAACCCAGTCTCGGGTTTTAACCGGGTGGTTACCCATCTATGGAACAAAGTGAGGATGTGAGATTGTACTATCCAAAAGAGACGTTGCTTGATACCGAGTTCTTGAAGTATCGAGACATTCGTGCGAAACTCGGCCCACGAAACCGAAAAGCATTATTTTCTAGCACCACATCTCCAGAGCATATATTTTCTGTCTTTCCATAGATCCACAGAAATATGAGAAATAAACATCCTCGCGAGCCTGGTCTTCTTGGCTTTGGTTATATTTCTATTCCTCTTTAGTGAACGGCGACCGCCACGCGCGTTAAAGTTGCCACTTGGAGCGGGAGCGATGTATGATCCTCTATCGCCCCGAAGGAAGATCTTCCCGGCAGGCTAGGTGTTAGGCCTGGGATCCGAAGCTCCGACGATGTTGCGTTGCAGTTCGTATATATAGCGAGTTGCGTTGGAAATTCTGATAGCGCGATTTAGAATTTTTCCGTTTTTGTTGATGAGGTTGCGGGTTGTCGTATGGAGATTGAGTGGAGTCTAATCTGTAGTCTATTTGTGATGCTGCGAAGTCATTGTTGGTTTGAGTATTATTCGTACAATCTTCGTTATTCGCAATTATTTGTCGATATTTAAGTGTACCGAGTGAAGACTGTGACGCCATCTGCGAAGTAGTATTGCTTGCCGCCGAGATTCTGTGCAGCCGTCGTTTGTCGAGTCGTCGAGTTGCTGCATTCGCTCGGTAGATGGCGGACGCCACAGTATTCCCCCAAGACCAAAGGTATGATCTGATGAATCTGCTGTGCAGTCTGGGCTTCGTAGCTTGCAAAGGCCAGTCTTATGTCCCAGTAAATCAGGAAGTCGCGTGCTCGTAGTTTAGTCAAGACTGTCGGTGAACGTGTAGACTTGTGTGCGCCGGTCCCTGCAGAGCCGCCACGCTGGTGAGTGAGAGTGCGCCGCCGTGGAAGTCGTCCAGGCGTGGGCTGCAGAGTGCGTCGGTGCGGAAGTCGTCGTAGTCGTCGTTGTGGGTGCAGGACCAGGAAGCTCATTGCGTTCGTTGTGTTGGACCTGATGATACCCGTCATCGTGCTGGCTTGTTGTGAGACTGCTGCTGATGACCAATGTTGGTGCTGAGGCTTGAGCTTGCTTGCCGCTGAGATTCTGTGGAGTCGTCGTTTGTCGAGTCGTTGAGTTGCTGCATTCACTCGATAGATGGCAGACGCCACACCTCCATATTTTCTACATTTTGTCCATCGCTGTTCTTGTGATTCCCATATGCCGTTTGACCTCATCAATGCATTCGCCAGCATTTGAAATTACAGCCCCAAGATAGATATAAGATTGGCACGTTGCAATTTGCGATTTGAGTCACTTCAGGCGAATTATTCATGGCTCGGTCAACAATCATTACCTTGGCAACCTAATTAATGGCAAGAGCCATTAATTCGAAGTCCAAACTCTTGGCTCACTCGTTCCATCTTTGACAGTAGTTCTTCTAAGTATTGCGAACTGATTGCAAATTAGGTGGTGTCATCCGCGTAATGCAAGTTTGCAATCCTGTATGCACTAATTGTTACACCATCCGTCCAGTCTTCTATAGTGATACGCATTATTAGCTGTGTGTAAACATTAAATAAAGGCGGTAATATAATGCAACCCTGGCCTACCGGAGTCAGAGTGAGTACCTTTAGTAGTACCGTGCAGGAGCACTTGGGTGGAAATCACTTGACAGGACATCATCCGTGCGAACTGAGGCTGTGTCATCTTCATATAGACATCTCTAAATGTGTACGAGATGTTTTGGTGTGCCCATGTCTAGCAAGGTCTTCTACAATACGGGCCATTTCACCGAGTCAAAAGCTTTGGAGAAATCAACAAAGCAAATATTTTATTTTTATTTTATTTTTATTTATTATGGCAACATACAGTTGTATAATATAAACATGTTCAACTTATATTACTTACAAATAAATACGGGCTTATTGAATTCTCTTGATTTCTTGATAATCTTTCCCTTTACAAAACCGGCTTGTCGCATACACATAGTTAGAAGTAAATAGGGTACCTTTCATCACGGGAAATAGCACTGTTCATGTGGGAAATTCACGCGGGCGAAACCGCGGGCAAAAGCTAATAACGTATTAATGTAATTTTCATCACGAATATATGATTCGGTGTTCGTCATCCGAAAAAAATTGTCTCTTCTCAGATTAGGTACAAGACGTCATCCTATCTAACAGTATAAATGCGGAAATGAAATTGTTTATTACCTCTTCACGCTTTATCTACTGCATCAATCTTCATAAACATAGCATTTCGCATACATATAGTTAGGAGTACTGAGAAAAACATGGTACCTATACTTATTATTCTAAAATAATAAATATTTTTATTATAAACTGTTTTCACCCATCAAATTGGGTGATAATGGGTTATAACTGGGTTATAACCCAAATCACCCATTATAACCCGGGTGGATTGAAATGGGTTATAACCCATTACCCATCTCTATTCCCAAGAAATTTCCCAGAAATGTCTTGAGAATTTCATTCCTGAGAAAATTTAAAAGAAATAAAGTATAGCCTGACCAGGAATATAAAAACAAAACCCTCGCCATGTTGCGGAAAAGCAATAGAATAATTTTTTTACACTGGCAACTAATTTCAAAACCTAGCTGTCATTCATTTCTCCTGTCAAAGTTTGACTTTCGATCAAGGGTGGATTCAGTATTTTTATTTCTATGGGAAGGGCACCATTTTCCGTTCTCAAGAATATTTCCGAGAGTTTTTTAAGGAAGTTTCAGCTTGTTCTTTGAAAATTTCGACAACGGAACATCACTAATGGTAGCAGATTATTTTCATGCCCCCGTGCTCCGGCTCAGCTCCATCTTAGATGATCTCCACCAATAATGTTTCAATATAAAACGCATAAGTGCTGCCTCTAATACACGGTTTTTATATTTCTGGTCTGGTCTGGTAATTTCCGAGGAATTTCTTGAGAATTTAATCCCTCAGAGGCGTGGGTTTGGGGGGGTGGGTCACAGAAATAAATTATATTTCTGTGGGTGGTGGTGGAGTGTACAATACTCTACTCCATATACCTACATTTTCTCTGAGGGCTCCAACTTGAATGCAGAATAGTGAATGGTCCAAATAGTTTCTGTCACTGTCATATGCTGTCAGTCAGTGAAAGTCAATCATCAGCTGCAGTGTGACCGTTTTTGGTATTTTCAGTACTAATTTAGTATAATTAGGGCATTTCAGAATTATGTTAGTATTTTTTTTTTTGGTATTTTCACGTGTTTTCTCATAAAAATCATTCCCCCGCTCCTTCTCGAAAATTTCTTCCTTTGAAAATTTCGGAATTTCTGGGGTTTTAGAAATTTGCTCCTCCGTACAATTGTCCCGTACGCGTCCTTTTTTTTGCTCGTCTAGTAAAATTTTGAAACAAGAAAAATGTTAGTACAATAGAGTATTTTTGAATTTTGCTTTTTAGTATTTTTTAGTACTGACAGCACAACATTTTAGTATTTTGTCAAATTTTAAAACGGTCACACTGAATTCAGCTGGTCGGCTACTGTCTGTCTGTGGGTGGTTGACTGTTGTGTGTGGTTGTGGAAAACTTTTAATAAGATTTTTAGGCAATTTAACACCAAATTTTTATGATGACCTGCCTACATACACACAATATTAAGTAAAGTTGTTTTAGTTCCATGTCACCTGCCGTGGTCTAGTTTACAAACATGTCTGTTATTAAAACAACATATTTGGTAGTTGGTGGCAGCATTGCCGGTGTTACTTGCGTCGAAACTTTGGCAATACTCCATCCAGAGGAAAAACTTGTGATAATCACTGCATCATCCTTGGTGAAAAATGTTAGTAATGTCAGTTTCCTGGCGAAGACTATAGTAAAATTCGATGTAAATGAAACTGAAGCTACTTCTTTGCAGAGGATACATCCAAATCTCAAAATTGTTTATGACTCCTTAAAACACATAGATAATATGAGTAAAATTGCTACAACTGATGGTGGGGTAAAGATAAATTACAAAGTCCTCTGTATTTGCACTGGTGGCATTCCAAGACTTATAGCAGATGCTAAAAGATGCAATAGGGTTCTTGGTATAAGAGATACAGAATCAGTGCAAGAATTTCAACAAAAATTAAAAACAGGACGCAAAATGGTCATTGTTGGCAATGGAGGCATTGCATCAGAAATAGTTCATGCAACTAGAGGTATTCAGAAAGTGTGGGTTATTCGAGATGATTACATATCAGCAACATTTATTGATCCTGGTGCAGCTGAATTTTTTCAAAATACTTTTAAAAACAAATCCAATAATGAGACACCTGAAAAAAATCAGACAGTTTTAAGAAGACACATTTTTTCAGAAGAAGATACTTTTAGTATCATTGAATAAAGACTTAAAGTCTGCTGCTTTAGGACCTGATTGGTATAGAAAATTGGAGATGCAGAATGAAAAAGGGGAGCAAGAATTAGAAATTGTTTACAAAGTAGAAGTAAATAAGGTCAATGAAGTAGATGAGGACTTTCCATTAGAGGTTGAACTTTCAAATGGCAGGAAAATACAATGTGACTTTGTAATATCAGCTACGGGAGTTGAACCTGCTGTAAATTACAGCTGGGATATAGAACCAGAAAAAGGTTGTGATGGTGGATTGTCTGTCAATGAGTTACAGGAGACATCCGTCAGGGATATATTTGCAGCTGGTGATGTTGCACATGCTGCCTGGGAATATGCACCCCATTGGTTCCAGTTAAGGTTATGGACACAAGCCAGGCAAATGGGGGGCAATGGCAGCAAAAGCTATGCATGGTAGAGTTACCAATGAAGATGTTCTACAGGACTTCTGCTTTGAATTATTTACTCATTGCACCACATTATTTGGATATAGAGTTGTGCTACTGGGTAAATATAATGGCCAAGGGTTAGGTGACAGTTATGAAATACTATTACGCACCACCCCCTGTCTTGAATATATAAAATTTGTTTTGAAGAATGGAAAACTTCAGGGTGCAATATTAATTGGAGAAACAGATATTGAAGAAATGTGTGAAAATTTGATCCTTGGACCAAATTGATTTATCACCGTTTGGTGATGACATTTTAAATCCAGATATAGATATTGATGATTACTTTGACTAAAATGTTAGTATTTCTTGGACCTGATCATCTAATCCAATGCAAATTATTTATTTTTCTTTACTGTAAATAAACAATGTTTTATCACATTCAGTGCGTGACACTACTAATGTAACTTAGCATCACCCATTTTCAATCTGATACCGCACTGAACGTCTTATTTAAGTATGTAGTTATAGTTATGTACAATTATGTATGATAATGAATATATAAAAGAACCATCATGAAAAATATAGAAAACAGAAGGGGGAAAATGTTAGGGCATTTAAGGACGCATTTACAAAAAGACGCGCTTCAATTTTAGGTATTTGATTGTACTACTACATGCGCAGGGCACACAGTCACAGCGACGCACGCTAAGCGGGAATCTTTTGAACAAACACATTTTGATACTTTTAATATTATTTTTTGTAGAATATTTATTTTATATTAGTATTTTTTTGCCTGCCAAGCGTGGCGATTACGGCAAAACCCCCCATGGATAAAATCCTTGGGGGAGGCCTTTGTCCAGCAGTGGACGTCTTTCGGCTGAGAGAGAGAGAGAGAGAGAGAGAGTATTTTTTTTATCTTTACATATAATAAAACAGTAAAAATATTTTGTCTGTACATTTAGTATTTTTGACTGAAATGGATAGAGGGACACTTAAAAAGAATAATAGAAAGCAAAAAAAAATATTTGGAATTTCTTGTCTGTCTGTATGTATGTATGTACGCGTTTCACGCAAAAACTACTGGACGGATTTAAATGAAACTTTCAATCAATAAATGTTTTACTTTAGAATGTTTAGGTTTGAACTAATATTTGATTTATTTTTAACAAAATTCAACAAAAAGTACAGTGAAGATTGTTTACATGATAGGACTGGTAAGAATAAATAGAGTTTAGTGAAAAACTCTATCTCGAAGCTCTGAGAGCTTCTGAGTAATAAAATATTATTGAGGTATTTATAAAGACTGTTATATGATGATATCTATAACAGTTATCGCAATAAAGATATGTTGAGGCAGAATGTCCAATTCGCAAAATGTCCAATTTGCTAAATGTATATTTTGCAAATTTGACATTCTGCGAACTGGACATTTTGCGTTTTGGACATTTTGCGATTAGAACATTTTGCGAATTAGACATTTTGCGAAATGAACATTTTGCGAATGGGGCATTCTGTGTATTGGACATTCTGCGAACTGAATATTTTGCAAATTAAACGTTTTGCGACCGCTGGACCTTTTGCGAATTGGATCAATCATAAAGGTAGGCTGTGATATAAGTATGGATTTCGTAAAAGGTCCAATTTGCAAAAGGTACAATTTGTAAAATGTATTGGACATTTTGCGAATTGGACATTTTGCGAATTGGGCATTCTGTGAATTTGACATTCTGTCTATGGATTTCGCAAATGGTCCAATTCGCAAAATGTCCAAATCGCAAAATGTCCAAATCGCAAAATGTCCAATACATTTTACGAATTGGACCTTTTACGAAATCCATACTTATATCACAGCCTACCTATATGATTCATCCAATTCGCAAAAGGTCCAGCGGTCGCAAAACGTTTAATTTGCAAAATGTTCAGTTCGCAGAATGTCCAATACACAGAATGCCCCATTCGCAAAATGTTCATTTCGCAAAATGTCTAATTCGCAAAATGTTCTAATCGCAAAATGTCCAAAACGCAAAATGTCCAGTTCGCAGAATGTCAAATTTGCAAAATATACATTTAGCAAATTGGACATTTTGCGAATTGGACATTCTGCCTCAACATATCTTTATTGCGATAACTGTTATAGATATCATCATATAACAGTCTTTATAATATAATAAAATGTCTAATAAATTTTGCAAAATGTTCAGTTCGCAGAATGTCCAACACGCAAAATGTCCAGGTCGCAGAATGTCCAATTCGCAAAATGTCTAATAAATTTTGCAAATTGGACATTTTGCGAATTGGACATTTTGCGAATTGGACATTTTGCGAATTGGACATTTTGTGAATTGGACCTTCTGCGAAATCCATACTTATATCACAGCCTACCTAAGTATATGATTCATACAGTCGGTCGTCGAAAGCCCCTATTTGCTTAGAAAATAGCAGACATGCAAGATACATACTGACTGGATATCGAAGCGCATTTATTATAAAAATGCTTAAAAAAAATACATAAAAAAAAAACATACTTCGAAACATATAACCTCCTCCTTTTTTGGGAAGTCGGTTAATAATAATAAAAACTACGCATGTAATCAGATTACTGACTACTGTAATCAAAACTAACGATTACAAATGTAATCATGATTGAAAGTAATCTAGATTAAAAGTAATCATGATTGATGTAGTCATGATTACTTTCAATCAGATTATTAATCCGATTACAAAAGTAGTTGATTACGCCCAACTCTGCCTATGGCAACTTTCCGTCTCCATCATCAGGACGCTGGACTTCATGTAGGACCAGAGTACTAAAGAACACAAACCAAACAAGCCCAAACTCGACCAGGTTACATGGTTTAGTTACAGAGTTCCTATGGCAACCTTCCGTCTCCATCATCAGGACGCTGGACTTCATGTAGGACCAGAGTACTAAAGAACACAAACCAAACAAGCCCAAACTCGACCAGGTTACATGGTTTAGTTACAGAGTTCCTATGGCAACCTTCCGTCTCCATCATCAGGACGCTGGACTTCATGTAGGACCAGAGTACTAAAGAACACAAACCAAACAAGCCCAAACTCGACCAGGTTACATGGTTTAGTTACAGAGTTCCTATGGCAACCTTCCGTCTCCATCATCAGGACGCTGGACTTCATGTAGGACCAGAGTACTAAAGAACACAAACCAAACAAGCCCAAACTCGACCAGGTTACATGGTTTAGTTACAGAGTTCCTATGGCAACCTTCCGTCTCCATCATCAGGACGCTGGACTTCATGTAGGACCAGAGTACTAAAAGAACACAAACCAAACAAGCCCAAACTCGACCAGGTTACATGGTTTAGTTACAGAGTTCCTATGGCAACCTTCCGTCTCCATCATCAGGACGCTGGACTTCATGTAGGACCAGAGTACTAAAGAACACAAACCAAACAAGCCCAAACTCGACCAGGTTACATGGTTTAATTACAGAGTTCCTATGGCAACCTTCTGTCTCCATCATCAGGACGCTGGACTTCATGTATGGCTAGAGTACTAAGGAAGACAAAACACACACTGGAATATTAACGAAGAAAAATAAAAAGGTACTTTCTTTTCCGCACAAGTATCAAAACCAGTTGATCTAACTGAGTTTTCGTATATGCACAGCGATGTATTTGTCCGTGGGAATTTGCTGCGTAGCGACAGGGAGCGACACAGGGCGTCCTTTCACAGAGGCTCACATGAGCCGACTGAAGCTTCGTTCGAAATGTTCGTCACTTTATACTATGGAAAAACGAAACAGTTAAACTGATAATTTTTATTTTATATAAATTTTGTTAAAACTTGATGGTTTTCTTTGAAATAAATAATATTGATTATATATATTATATGTTTCTATTTTTCTTTTAAAGAATATTTCACAAATTACTCAGTTTTTTATACCGAAACCTTACCCTGTTTTCGTTGTTTTCGCGGAAAGAGGCTAGGAAAAACTAATTTTATAGTATTTAATACTACTTTTTACACAAAATAAAATAGAAACTAATATAGTCAAAGGTTTACAGTACCCATCAGTACCCGTAACACTTTATAAAATTCAATGAATTTATCGGAAATCGAACCGGCAAATGGCAAATTTCATTGATTTTTGTAAACGCGTCCCACAGTATTAGAATCGACCGATCTGACTGGACAAAACCTCCAAAAATAACCTTTACGTATATGAAAGTAAAGACCATTTCTGCAATCGACATTAACCTGTTAACTAAATAGCATAAATGCAGGAAGTTTAATTCATCTAGTTATCATTTGACATATTGACAAAATCTTACATTCCAAATTATGTTAGATTTGCTTATCGTTTTCACGTAATCGTTTGCTAAGTTCGAAGTGATTTTTAACTTGAAATAATTGGTTTATCGTTGTGAAAACTGTTTTTCTTTCAAGCTCATGTATGTAGCATTATATTTGATACATATTTATGTAAAGTTTAATGAAGAAAATGCATATAAGCAATACTTTGCGATCCTTACGTAATAAGAGATAAAATAAATGTTAATTGCTTTACATTTTGGACCCTTACTTACCAGTCGGATCCAGTCGTATCATAGAACTACTGTTTTTTGATAGGTAATTTAATAACTTATCGAATAATATTAGTCATAATCTGCGATTTTTTGCGATTTTTTTGTTATGTTTTTTTTTTCGTAGGGATGCGGCACCCTAAGAGAATTGAAATTTTTAATATTTGGCGATCTAAGCCGTCCAATAAAAGAATATCTGCAGTAAAGACTTTTCATAGACTCTTTTACACCTGGAGGAGTGTAATGAAGAAGTAGACCGTCAGCTGATGGCATTCATTAAAAAATAATGTGAGAAAATCAGGTCGAAATGGGATAGAAAAACAGAAGGTATATGATTTGTTTTAAAAGGCTTATTAGTACATGACTTGAAGAGAAGTTCGTTTCAAATTCGACAACGTAACATCTCCATGTGGTAGACCGGTCAAAGCCTTTGAGGAGAGTTCAGATAGAATAAAAAGAAGAAAAATTAAGAATATTTGCGGTAACTATGACGGTGAAACGATAATTTATGCAGCACAGAAATTGGTACGATCCTCCGGTCCTCTATTTATAATTATTTGACTGGTATGTGATGCCGGTGATTGTTCATAAAGTCTTAGTTCATGGAGGAGCACAAATTAAGAACTCTATAATTCCTTTAGGACAAATGTCTGAAGAGGCTTCCAAATCGATAAATAAAGAAATAAGGAAAGCTAGATTAGGACACACATGCAAAATGTCTAGAGTCAGAACTTATTTTGATTTGATTAAATACCTAAATATTAATGATTCCTTCCATGCTGGTCTGGGAATGAAGAAAAAACATAGAATGTGCCAGCTGCTTCTCTTCCCGCGCAGATTGTAAAAGTCAATCGAGGGAAAGGTCTTTAAATTCCTCCACTCATAGGCGATGGGCTAGCAACCTGTCACAATATCTGAATCTCCATTCCATCAAAAAGCCCACTACTCAGCTAAGCGTGGCCTTCGAGTCTCACGACTCTTGGCTCTGTCTACCCCGTAAGGGATAAAGACGTGATTCTTTGAATATTTGTATGTATTAATTATTTCAGACCCGTACATTACGCTTCTGAGAACATTCCCCAGAAAATCATATATTTTTCCGAATTAGACATAATTTATTGAATACATAATTTATTGAAGTAAAATACATTTATACAAAAATTTTATTAAAAACTTTTTATTAATTGCTAATACAATTTGTTTTATTAAAATAAAACAATTTCATGAACGTTAATCAGGTATAAAGGTTTTGTCCAGTCAGATCGGTCGATTCTAATACTGTGCGTCCTTAATACGACACGATGCATTTTTAAGAAACATCATAGAAGGAAAGATAGAAGGAAGAAGAGGCCCAGGGAGACCAAGACAGAGTTACATGCGGCAAATAAAGGAGAAAGTGAACGTCGTGTCGTATAAAGAAATGAAAGAGTTAGCAATGGAAAGAGAAAAATGGAAGGAACTCCACCAGCAAGAGCCTCGCTCTTAAATTTTATGATGATGATGAATGAATATATTATTATTAGTTATTGTATGTATTTTTTTATTACAATACAAACCATTAATTTCTTTGTTATTATTGTGTATATGGCTATCCAGAATCCTAAAACAACCATGGTAGTGAATCACATAAAGTGTGGAAGTATTTTTTTCTTATATTTTTGAGTGAGAGAGACTTTGAAGCTTGTCTACTAATCCCTGAGACTAATCCCCATGCATTCTCAGAGTAATCATTATAAATGCGAAAGTGAGTTTGTTACTCTTCACGCTTTATCTTAAAGGATCAATCTTCCTGAAATTTCGTATACACATAATCAGAAGTAGGTACTAAGAAGGACATGGTAGGTACCTTTCACCCCAGGAAAAAGCACTGTTCAGTTCACGTGGGAAATTCACGCGGGCGAAGCCGCGGCCAAAAGCTAGTAGGTACTCTCATATACCATTATACTGAGGAGGTTTGAACTGACACATGTAGCAAAGAGTATATAATCACTACGTTATATAAACAAGTAACGTCCGTTCTTACCATGTCTTTTTATGATTTTACAACAATATAAATTAAAATCATGGAAGTAATAACTACTTAGTACTTACTACTTCCATGATGAAAATCGACTTTTTAGGAAATGTTTTACTTTTTTTTTTACGATTTTCAATATTTTACATCTGGTAACTCTGGTCAATTTTTTTCTACGGTACCTATTTACTGTCTTTGTCCAGCTCTGTCCAGCTGCTGCTGTCACTGATGTCATTGTCAATGTAATATTGTAATGTCAACTGGATATATTAATGTCACATCTTTGTGGATTGGATTGTTGGATTGAAGAATTTTACATGTTTTTCGTGTGTTTAACAACTAGTACCCAGTAGTGATTATATGCTCTTTGCTAGTACCTACCATTTCCTTTTACGTGAAACAGTTTTAGATCTAATTTTCAAATATAATTATTTCAGTTACACGTCTTTTACGGTCTTTTAGATACACCAGAAAACCTTTAGTGATAGCAGCATTTACGACGTACTAGACGCTTTTGTATGATAGTCATTGTATTCTTTGTGTAGATTTGTGGTTTCCAATATGCCGCTATTGTTCAGTGTCGTAGCCCGTGGTACTGTTGTTTTGGCGAAATATGCTAGTTGTGCTGGAAATTTTACCGAAGTAACGGAACAAATTCTTTCGAAGATTCCGCCCCATGATGACAAGTTGACGTATTCCCATGGGAATTACTTATTTCACTACATTTCAGAAAATAAATTGGTTTATTTTTGTATTACAGATGATGTGAGTATTTAATTCTATAACAGCTTACACCTGTTTTTTTATTTGTCTGTTTACCTACCTACATGTGTAATGTTGGTTTCTTTTCCAGAAATTCCAACGTTCTAGAGCTTTCCTTTTCCTTAATGAAATCAAGAGAAGGTTTGTGGCTACATTTGGGGATACTGCACAAACTGCTATTCCCTATGCAATGAATAGTGAGTTTGCCAGGGTCCTCGCTACTGAGATGAAACACTACACTGAGTCGAGAGACCTTGATGCTATATCTAAAGTTCATGGAGAACTTGATGAACTAAAAGACATTATGGTGAAGAATATTGGTAAGTTTCTATTATAGATATCCTTATTTTTTATTATGCCTATGAGTTAGTACTATTTCGTACTTTAATATCCCTTAATAATTGAGCCTTATGAATATATCAATACATTGATATCTAGCAATTAAAAAGTTCATCTGCCATTATAGTAGACTCAAATAACTTCCTTGGCTAATTGATATTTTTGACATAATTGCACTTGTATGTGCACTAATTTGTATGTAAATTACTTTAATTTGATGGGTTAATGAGGAAAAGATGTCAATTCAAATTCCTTTCATACCTCTTAACACAAAAGTCAAAGTATGTCTGATTTCTATGTGACTCATCACATATTTTCCTGGTCTCGGTAAATGATTTATGTGTAAATACAGTTTATCTATTCTATAAGTGTATATCACTCCTTATCATTATTGTTTGTGTACATTGTGTGCAAGTTACCTTAATATGTGTTATTGACCATTAAAACAGATAACATATGTTTTCTGTACTATTTCTCCTGATATTTTTGGACCATGAATCATGTAAATGCAGACTGAGTTAGAAAAAATATGAGGATAGCTTGGTGAATAACTTATTGCATTAGATTTTGTTTTCATTGCATTTGCAACATTTGAGTTTTTGTTTGCTAAATTATTGTAATAGACCTTAGTCCATTATAATAAAACTAGCTTTTGCCCGCGGCTTCGCCGCGTGAATTTCCCACGGGAACAGTGCTTTTTCCCGGGATAAAAAGTAGCCTATGTGCTATTCCAGGTCATTATCTACCTCTGTACCAAATTTCATCGAAATCCGTCCAGTAGATTTTGCGTGATTGAGTAACAAACATCCTCACAAACTCACAAACTCACAAATTCACAAACTCACAAATTCACAAACTCACATCCAAACATTCGCATTTATAATATTAGTATGGATGTAATGTGAAAATCAAATCAATCCAAAATAAAGTTATGATATTTTATTTTATTATTTTATTTTACATTTAAGGAAGACTTACAGCATAAGAAGTTAGAACAGATAGAGTAAATAAGAAACAGAAAGCCAATTGCAAATCTTCACAAGTAGAAAAAAAGTAAGAAATAGAAAAACTCAAGCAAACAAATAATAGAACAAGTTAAAAGAAATAGTAAACAGAAATAGAAAAAAGTTATCAATTTTTACTTAATATTGTAACAGAAAAAGTAATTATAGTTATTAAAATAATCTAGCAAATAGTACATTACTGCCGCGGCCTATAATGACTACTTTGCTGGTCGCGCTGATGATGGCCGAGCGCGCAGCGTAGCGCAGCTCCAGGCCGACACAGCGCGGTCATCGTGCAGCACTTGATGGACGAGCTGAGATAAAGGCCGAGACCGTAGGTCGAGGCCTTTACAGCGAGGACAGCAAGGGCTGCAACGATGGCCAAGTTGGAAGGCCTAGAGCGTAGCTACGCTAGCTCGAGGCAATCATAGCGTGACCAGCGAAGCAGTCATTGTGGGCCAAGGCTTGTATAGTGCTTTACTCAAAAATGCAAGTATCTAATCTAAATAAAACCAGCAAGTAATTTGAATAAATATATATTAATTAACTAGAAATTTAATTAAAATGACAATCATGAAAAGTACAGTTACTAAAATTCAACACCGACTTTCCCGGTTTGATATTACTAATAGTTTGCGATAATTCTAATACGGTGTGTGACTGTCGTATTATTTCTTCATTTATTTCATCATTTTATGCTTTATCAGAACCATACACTTTAACATTGAATAGGTATTCCAGAGAGACGAAGGCTTCATTTTGTTGGAAAGATCATTGAAATACGCAAGAAAAACATTTTCGGATAAATATTTAGATTTCCTACTGATTTTCCACTGCACAAATTTTTCATATGCAAGCTTATATTTTTCCTTTGAGTTTCGCGGTATCAAATTTTCAACCACAAATTTATCTTCATCTTTTATGTCTGGCGGTGTTAAACACATATTGAATCGGAAGAATTTTCGCTTTCAGAGTCATTTTTATCAAAAAGTCACTAAGTAGGTAAATAAAAACAAAATTTTCGCTGAACCGCGCTTTTGTTACTTCTTTGGTTTTTTTAAGCAATTGTAGTTGGAACTATACAGCCAAATATGGAATAAAATCTTTTTGCATTCGATTTTCAAAACGTTGATACGTCAAAATAGCGGCCGGCAATGTTTTGCCGGCCTGTTAGAGCGGCCAGCAAAACTTTGTCGGCCGCTATTTGAAAACAGAACGGCAAGGTCGACTTTGCTCAAACAAGGTTGTCAAAATAATGACCACATTACATGCATTTTTGAGTAAAATAATTATTACTTCTACCACGCCATACCTTATTAATACTAGTTGTAAATAAATCAAAGTCATATGAATCACATAGAGTATTAAATGTATTTATGAATAAATACATTTTTGTAAACTAAGTGATTTTATCCTGTTTAGTATGAATATTTTATCAATGAAATGATTAACAATATTAGTTAAACAAAATTCAAATAACTAAATAAGAGAACACCTAATTTATCAGATTTCAAATAATTAAATTAATTCCTGCCGGCTAGCAATCAGTAATAATCTGATTCGACCCTGAAATGTTTTCCATTTTTGCTTAACTGGCATACGGCATATTGGCATGCTATACCTTTGATTACTACATTATAAAGTTGAATAAAAATTGAAGTCCAATTTAAGCATACAAATAACAAATGATTATATGATTGCTGTTGTAAGGTTATGATGAATCATATTTCCTATAAATGTATAAATCACATATTTTGTATTCTTCATTCTATCTAGTTGGATTATACATACATATTTTAATTTTTATATCTTTCTAGTCCCAAAATGCAGCAGTTGTATCTTTCTATATTTTGACATGTTTAGTTTCCTAACAACATATACTATACTATATGATACTATCTTTCCTGCATGTCATTATTCTATTTATTCCTACAAGGAAATAGATAGGTCGATATTTTATTTTTACCAAGCAAACCCTTTCACCATGAATTTATCTGACAAACATTTTCGTGGCCATTTCACAAGCGTCGGATATTTCCCACAAAAAACCACTGATTGTATTGTATTGTACATAAATTAAGAATTCACATTTCTTTTTGGTTGTTTTTATGTAATTTATTTTTTTATGCCTCGCGCTGCGGCAGACAACTGATAGGCTGCATTCAACAATGTAAACTTTTTCTCTTGATTTTTCTTCATTTTTTGAATATTTAGAGTGTTTTTATTGAAAGAAAAAATTGTTTCTTACAGACACAATGGCGATGCGTGGTGAAAAATTAGAGTTGCTGGTAAACAAGGCTGAGAATTTGCAAACTAGTGTGAGTATTATTTATCTATTAATCATAGAAAATAACATAAGAAAGAATACAAGCAAAATAATATCTAAATAATGGATACAGACAGTAGGATTTGGACACAAGAAATAGGTATTATGTATTAGTTTTTGACTTAATGGCTCTTTCAAAAACATCATTAAAAGTGAGTCAAATAAAGCCAAAAATCTTCCCAAGACAAAACAAAAATAAATTCGCTTTTAGTCTACAACAAGTTACGATGTCAGGACTCAGTGTGGTCTATATTTTTGTTAAAATGGTACATTTATTATTACATTTAAGAAGATGTTTGGTTATAAGTAAGTAAATGTAATACTTACAGTTTTCCTCCTACTTAAGATACTGGTTGGCAGCAAAATTGCTTTGGCTTTGATGATATAATAGTATTTTTAATTTGAGTGGTGTTGAAAATAAGGCCATACTATGGGGTTGTTGGAATTCTTCAGACTACATTATCTAGCGGCTGCCTTAGGACAACAGGCACCTAAAGAAATTATCGCACAACAGAAGTTATCATTTTCGATTCACATAGGGAACCCCATTTCAGGGTGACTGTAAAAAGGCAATAGTTTTTACACTGCTATGAATTGTATGTATATGGTCTTCCTATCTACAGATGATCAAATCTAGCAAATTAATATGTTGGCTTAGATTCAGTTAATGCTCTTGGTTTCCTTCTCACCAAGGCAATTGCAAAGTACCTTCTCACCGCTTCAAATTGGCAAGGAAGCATTTAACTCCAATAATGATCATGATTTAAACTCCGCAACAAAGAACGTGCCAGCAAAGATTATACCTTATGTTCTAAGTTAAAAGGTTTAATTTCGAATATATATTTCTTTACAGTCGGTTTCATATCGCACCACATCGAGGACGCTTCAACGGACATTGTTCTGGAAAAACATCAAGATGTATGTAATAATGGTGTTGGTCGCCGCCTTAGCAGTTTACCTGATTGGCTCCATGGCATGCGGTGGACTGGCGTGGAAGTCTTGCGTCGGCTAAAAACTCAAGTAGAAAAATCATTACTATTTTACGTCGGCCCTTACTTTCCAGTATTGTTATAGAATAATAAGTAGCCATGATGCAAAATTTTGTTAGTACGAGGATTTTCTAAATTCCCGCATTGATGATCTCCAGCCCAGGAACAAACAAACAAACAATAAGTCTGGGTGTAAATGTGGTCCCTGTACTTTCTGTTAGCAATACTTTTAACTTGATTTACTAGTGGCTCTGTGAGCTGTAGCTGTAGACCTCGCGAGTTTATAGAGCTAAACACAAAATGGTCGTCACAGAAGAGTCATAAAATCCAAAGGCGCTTAGGCCCCTTGTGCCAACTCCGCCATTTTCAAATATTTCCAAAAAATGGCTCGACCATCGATTTTCATATGTTTATCGAATCTGTACCCTAAATTTCACGGGAATCGGTTGAGAAATGTCACCTCTAGAGGAGAATACACAGATATACCAAAGTATTTTGGAACGGACGGAGAGATGGAGAACGGACAATAAGGTGGACTGTGGATATGCAAAGTAATTAAAATGTGTTTCCTATGGGAACAATATTCTTTGGGAAATAAATACATTGCTAAGGTTTGTTTCACCTTACTTAGACAGTAACAGTAACTTTAACCGTACCGGTTAGGCAAAGTAACTTGCACCAGTTGTCAATTTTTTCCTAGTTATATGTCCCACTGCTGGACAAAAGCCTCCCCTACCTTCCTCCACGTATCTCTATCTTTGGTCTTTTCCTTCCATTCTCTGTCAAATGCTCTCAAGTCATCCGCCCATCTCGTCTTTGGCCTTCCTGTTTTTCTCTATCCATCAGTTGTCAAATAGTATGACAAAAGTAAATGTTACTATTAACTTTGACGAACCTTGTAGTCTATTCATTTTAGATTATTTCGCGGCAAAATTATTTATCATGCTTTATTATATCTGTATTATGCCTAGGTATGAGTACATTAAAAACACTACTCTCCCCCTACCCCGCCTTCGGCGTCCCCCTTCCCCCCTTGAAACATGTCCCGTTTTACTTTTAGTGTTTTTTAATGTACTTATACATAGGCATAACACAGATACAATAAAGCATAATAAATAATTTTGCCAAATTTTCCATACATTGAAATCTAGAATGAATATACTATTAACAAAAACTTCAATTTCGGTAATGTTTGAAACATTTAGTACGGGCAGTTATGTAATGCTCCCATACATAACCTTTAAATTTTTAATTAAGCTATGAGCTTCATGTCATATGTTTCTTGAGTGATTCTAAGCATTTTGAGCCCGGGGGGCAAAAAGAATCATGCGGCTACTAGCGGCTGGGGGCCCACAAAGGTGACCGCCACCCGTCAACTTTTGAAAAAATCTGTTCTTGTCCACGTGGCTACTAGGGCAACTTTGGTATCATTTTCGTATAAACCGAAGACGTAGAATTCATTTTTACTATTAATTATTTACAACTTTATAGTAATTTTATGAGAAAAACGTAAAAATGTGAAAATTTTGGTTGAAGATTTTTGCTTTGAGAGCTTATAATTTTTGTATAGTGACAATAAACATCAAACAAAAAATACTGTAATAAAGCGCATTTCATGCAGATTTTAAAAATATAAACGTTTTAATATCCATCTATACAAAAATATGGAGAAAAAAAATTGACAACCGCAGCGCGTACCCGCTCAGCTAGACTCGCTCTATACGGCGCGTCGTCAGCCGCAGCGATTTATCTTACAAAATGGTCTTTGTAGGAGACATGTACTCTGGACTTTTGGAGTATGTTTTGAAACTTCTCAGAGGTGTTCCCTGGATCAAATCAAGCATTTTAAGCCCGATAATTCTGTGGTACGACCCATTTGGGCCAATGGGATCCAAACAGGAAGTATGCACCGTACGCTTCAATAAAAATAAAAAATCCAAACCGATCCAGTTTTAGAATTATATCGTTTTCGTATCATTTTTGCATATATCAAGGACCATTATTGCAACATTTCATAGAAAAAATCCATATTTTTGTTAAAAAATAAAAAAACATAAATATCAATTTTCGGTTTAAAGTGTTACAACTTTTTATAATATGGGTAAATCACAATAAAAAAATATAAGTAATAAAAATATTTATTCTAGATTACGAAAATATTAAGTTTGGATAATATTAAGGTAGAATTTCCATTCTAAAAAAAATATTAAAGCCCACGCGGCGTCGATGAGTCAATGAGTTCTTCCCAGTAAGTCCTCGTAAACCGCTCCTTTTATTTATTCTAATTATTGCAATCATAATATTTATATTTTTAAGAACTATTTTACTATAATAGAAATAACAAATGTTGAATAAATTACGAAAATATATTCATGGTGACGATATGAAGATAATCAAATAGATTGTTATTCTTTCACGCAAAATTTTCATGAAATTTAGTATACTAATTACACTAATACATATTATAAGAGGAAAGATTTCGTATTATGACTAGTAGACTCAAAAAGAGTTAGTTAGTAGACTCAAAAACTACTGAGCCAATTCAAAAAAAAATTTCATCGTTGGAAACGTACCAACGTTGTCGCTGAGTAACATAGGCTATTTATGTATCACGGATGAAGCCGGCTAGGACCGCTAGTAGATTACATCTTGAATTAACTGAATACAATACTTTTATCCCTAAATTCTTAAGAAAGTGGTACCATAAGGCACAGCTCGTATGAAATGCAAAAGTTTGAAATGATATGTGTTAGTCCTTCACACAAAATAAAACAGACTCCTCTTTATTTTTCCAACTAGTTCTATCGTTTACCAATTGTTGTCAACACTTATTGATACCATCATCAGAAAAAAAGTAGATTATATGCATTTTTAGGTTTAACTATACTCGTGAACTAATTCTCGACGAAATATGATCGGTAGATTTTGTGTAATTGAGTTACAAACATACATCCGAGGCATCTATACGTAAAAATATGTATGTTTGTTACTCAATTACACAAAATCTACCGAGCATATTTTGACAAAAATTAGTACATAAGTAGATTTAAACCTAAAAATGCATATAATCTACATTTTTCTGAAATTCTAACAGGAGCGAAGCCTCGGGGCGCATCTAGTATATTATAAATGATAAAGTTCCCACACAAACTTGACATTTTTGTCACTCGATCACACGAAGTCTACTGGACGGATCTCGATGAACTTTAGTACACAAATAGAGAAAGTCTTGAAAAATCACAAAAGATAATTATATCCCGAAATTCCCAACTGAGCGGAACCCCGAGGCATAGCAAGTTTTCCATACCTATGAAAAATGCTATATTAGCTGCGTCTCGGGGCCCTACTTCCGTAGGAATTTCGGGATGAAAAGTACCCTATGTGCTATTCCCGGTATTTTTCTACCCGTATACCAAATTTCATCAAAATCCGTCCAGTAAATTTTGCGTAGTTGTGTATCAAACATACATCTAAACTTTCACATTTACAATATCTGTGGGATTTGTGCAATTTCGATGAGCACTAGTATTGGACCGAGTGGTCCTAAATATATGTATTTAGTCCCATTAAACGGAAAATTTAATGCTCTAAAACTTTTAATAGTTCTTTGTTTTCGAAATAATGGGTGTTTTTCGAGATATAATAGTAAAACTGCAACAATACCCCTCTTTTTAGGTACCTTTGACACCTTTTTCGTATCTATAATAGTTTTCGAGAAAAAGTGAAAAAACCGGTAAAAGATTTCAGAGTAAAGCGGGGGTAGCGTCAGGGGGAGGGCAGGGGAGGGCAGTGAGCGTTGAACACCACAACCGAAGGTATATGTCACACAAGTTTCAAAACTTTATAAATTAGTTTTTCTGAAAACATAAAATGACCGGACTATACGTAATAAAATAAATCGCCGCCTAGTGCGAATCCAGCTAGACGGGTAGCTGCGGTTGTCAGATTTTTTTTCTCCATATTTTTGTATAGTAGGATATTAAACAGAATATATTTTTAAAATCTGCATGAAATGCGCTTTAATATAGTATTTTTTGTTTGATATTATTTGACAATATACAAAAATTATAAGCTCTCAAAGCAAAAATCATCAACGAAATTTTTCACATTTTTATGTTTTTCTCGTAAAATTACTATAAAACTGTAAATAATAAATATCAGAAATGAATTCTACGTCTTTGGTTTATACGAAAATGATACCAAATTTGCCCTAGTAGCTACCTGGAAGAGAACAGATTTTTTCAAAAGTTGACGGGTGGTGGTCACCTTTGTGGGCCCCCAGCCCCTGGTAGCCGCATGATTCTTTTTGCCCCCCGGGCTCAAAATGCTTAGAATCACTCAAGGAACATATGACATGAAGCTCATAGCTTAATGAAAAATTTAAAGGTCAATTACATAACTGCCCGTACTAATTACCCTATTGCTATCTTTGTGTTACTTATTACTCTATGATAAGTTTATTTTTATTTATAAAAACAAATGCGATTATAAAATGGCATTAGATAAGAATTATGTTATATCATCATTTTTATATCTTTACATAAATAAATAAATTATGCTGATCACCAACATACTTCAAATATTGTTATATCATTTTAAGCAATACAAGTAGATTAGTATTTGTGTTCAAACATAGAGCTAGAAAAAAAAAATTACTTAGAGGCACAGACAGCTGAGGAAGCGGGATGTCAGATATGGTTTTTGCCTATGTTGGTGAAGGACAGGTAATATCTTCTGTGAAGCCAATTTTTTTGCCATTTGTGCCAAGCCAAGTTTGACATTTGTGGTGTGTTTTGGTTCCATAGAATTTGTAGGCAATCTGTAAAAAAATTGAATTTGGAACACACTTTTATGAACGTTTTTGGGCTTCATTTGACAATCAAGTTTATATGTCTATTAAAGAATGAAATATTTTTTTTCTAAACTCAGAGACCGACTTATTGATGGCTTATTATTTGATGAATCGGAATTAGAAGCATTTTCATTTCCTAAATATTTGAAAATAAGACTTATTATTCCATAGATAAGGTTCATTTTTAAATATTTAGGAAATGAGAATGAGTTTTAACCCCCCTGATGTTCGATGGCGGAAGGGTAGTACTATTTAAGCGTTAATAAATTTAATAATTAAACAAATATAAACTTTGATATACATTATTAAATCTTCTGACACGAACGTGCGCTAAATCACGAAAAAGCGCCGATTTAAGGTGGAAATCTGTTTTTGTAACATAGTTCGCCGTGTATTATATTTGAAAATAAAAACATGTAAAATAATTAAGAAATTGGAATGTTTAAATGTAACTAACTTGCTAGAACTGAATACTGTAATCAATTAAATATACATCAATATACAATAGGCTTTACCTTCCGGTGAATCCAGTATTAAATACATTTAATTAATACGGTGAGTAGAATGTCCCGATAAGGGCTTATCTCTGTTCCTTTTACTTGGGCCGATGATATACAGGGTGTTTGGGTAAACACTCTTATCTTTTCGGGGGGTGAAAGTACTTATGAATATGAGCAACTTTTTGTATGGGACCGACTCTGAAATCTGAAAAAAAAAAATCTGCTGTTCCATACATTTTACAATACCTACTCGCCCAAAATGTATGGAACAGCTGTTTTTTTTTTGAGATTTCAGAGTCGGCTCCATACAAAAAGTTGCTCATATTCATGAGTACTTTCACCCCTAGAAAGGATGCAGGTGTTTACCCAAACACCCTGTATATATAATATTTCGTTGGTGTTTTTTGGCAATTCCTGGCATTAGAATGCATAGCTGGTTGCCACAAGTGGTACTTACTGAATCGGGGTTCTCAAAGTCTTTGCCAATAGGCTATTAAAATACAAAATTATTATTTAAAATTGCTGTGATAAAATGATACCATGATATGAACAAACATGTATCCGAAGTAAACTGGTAAGGTAGGTACCTACCATATTACATATTGTATTATTACACAGAACATTGTTTCCTTGTTTTATGAATAATATTAATTATTTGGATCATTCCAGTTGTTTTTTGGGAAGCAGTTTTTACATCTATTTATTCATTTGTAAGTAATAGCGAAATCATATTTGTTTAAACATACGTCTTTAGGAATTCACTCATTTACTGTATTAATTCATGGATATATTTAATGAATACATTATTCATGTAAATATAAATTGTAATGTATCATACATCCTACTGTGATCAGGACATCACTGTATTTTGGGCAATAAAACATGACTATGTATTTAATTTATAGAAAAGTAATATTTTTTTGTCATCAAATTATTTTAATTGCATAGATAATACATTTTTTCTTATTGTATATTTTAAGTAACGTTATACTGATTTAATTAATTAAAGACTAGCAAGTATTGTGATATTGTAACGTATGTTATATTGTAAGTTTGATTCTGCGGTCGGAAACAATGTTATAAAGTTAATAGATTATTACTGTAGTGTTTTATTTAGCACCGCCGTTCCTGTGAATGTCAATGGCATTGTATCATTGTATGGTCCTCGTTCGCGTCCGGGTGTCGTCAGATTGATCCCGTCTCGAACGAGACCCGTTCCCGTCCCTAGTCCGAGGGTGCATCCCCCTCCCTTCCCGCCGCTGCGTTCCGATTCTCGCGGCAATCGCGCGCCAACCTTCGCCGCGTGAGGGCGCCGCTATCGCCCGCCGCGTTCCGTCACCACGCACGTGCTTACTCTACTACAAAACGTATCGGTGTGTGTGTGACTCTGTTGAATTATTCCGTGTCAATACGCCGTCGCCCGGTGCGAAGCGTGCCCAGCATAGGAATATACCGATTGTCAGCCGTGTGCAAATGAATATGTTTGTTCGTGGGCATTATTGTTGTTCCCGAGGGATCGGCAGCGATTAATATCGCTCCTGGATGGGGTATTAATATTAATGCTTTCTTAGATATCATTATTATGTCTAATGTTGTGTAGTGTACTACCGGCCGTAGATGTTGTCATACGACATGTAAAAGTGGATTTTGTATTCTTGTTTGATATCGATTGACAGCGATTATGATTTAATATTTGAAAATAATAATTAAGAAACCTAATATAATCCTTAACATTTATTAAGGTATATACAGTTTTGTTATCAAAGCATCGGACATCCGGCCGGAAGGACCATAATTTCACCAAATATTTAACAATCATCAATATTTTACATTGATTACAATATGTGTCTACATACATTATTTTACATGGAATGTCGCGCGGATTCGGCCGCTTTGACATACCATTATGTAATGTTCTTATATCTGTGAGGTAGGTACACGTGATATACATACAAATATCATTTACATATTTTGTATTAGTTTGTGTAAGTATTGTTTAAACGAATTAACAAATTCTTTTGGACTTGGATATCCACATTCATCATTATAATAAGCTACGTAGGTACTTCTGAATACCATGTTTCTACGGTACGAACATACAAACACACCTATTGATTTAGTCATTACAGTCACGCAAGACAACAGTCAAAACAGATGTGGGCAACAAAAAGTGGCGCTCCCGAACAATAGTGATTTATCTTGTCTCACAAAAAGCGCTTTGAAGTAAAAAAAGAACAATGACCCGTGAACCGTTCACAGTGCAACCTTCCCCAAAATCGACACGCTTCCTGGCACGTTAACTGGACACACACATGTGAGATTGCATTATGTGTGTGTGCAGGTATGTTTAGGCACTTAGGTATCACAAATAGTCTGAGAGCTAACATCCACAGTTTCCTATTGCGTCTTTTTTTTCTATCTTTGCTGTAAACGTTGTCCGGTTGGCTCCGATGCTTGCTGGAGCTTGCTGTAGGTTAGGTAGGTAATACTATCATTCAATAGTATTAAAAAAACAGTCCCAGGTGTTTTAGGGTAGAAGGTATTGCGTGAATGACTAGGTACTTACGAACCCACTATGATTCTTCTGGAATCAGTTATCATAATTTTTTATACTTATTCTTTGGAATATTTTGTAGTGAACGCTTTCCCAAAATCGAAAAATATAATAATAGTTTACTTTTTTATATTCCTCATTATCATAATTAATTAGAAATTATTGTAATAAACTAAAGATTTACTTATTGAAAGCTTTTAGGAAACAATTTTAAGATATATAAGGAATTCAATTAGACTTTAAAGGTTGGTGAATCTTCTATTGTTTTTGAGAGTGGATTAAAGTTAGGAGCAAAGCAAAACTCTTGCCAAATAAAATAAAAATACTTCGTTCGTTGTTTCCAACACAACAGCCAGAACAGAATACTTCTTTTGACAAGTTAGCTAAAGTTTGTTCTATCGAATGAAGAGTTCCGCATTACTTTCTTGCAACAAAGGGAGTAACTGGATTGAAATTAATTGATGTCTACACGTTAAGCATATTAAATACCACTTCTAATTCTGAATCAATGCCTATTCGGTTTCACGGAAGTAGTATTTTAAAGTATCTGCCTAAGTAATGTTCATGACCAAACATATTTTATAAATAGGTTCAGCATTTCTCCTGCCACCATGGGTTAACCGTTAAAGTTTGCATCGAAATGACTTGAAAAGTGAAATAATGGATTCGAATTTGAAATCGCAACTTTGGACGATGTTTTGAAATAATAGTGCTAAATCGGCGGGAAAGATGGACGACAGTTCTCCGGATCTGTCGCTGAAGCTTCGGCGTGGGTCGAGCGATTCTCGCGAGTCCTTCTACATGGACTTTGCTCAGGGCATCGACTCGGACATCGAGGAGGTGACTACGATCGAGAGGGTGATCCCTGAGCATCCTGGGGGCAGGACTGAGGGCGACGCAGACACGCTGGCGACGCCGTCTGGTCTTGAAGAAAACAAGGAATTGGTACCATGGTGAGTTACCTATTTATTTTCATCTAATTAAGTTCATCTTTTTCACTGTGTTCCAATATTGTAATCTTGAGGAAACCTGCACTTTTCTTGATTAATCTTAAGTGGTGACTAATATGAGAAATGGAGAAAACGATGGCAAACCATTCAATATGACATTGCTTGACATTGCCAAGAAAGTTGTTTCCTTATTCTTAACAGTCACGAACATCAGCAATGATAAATAAAATAGGACCAGGAAGAAAGGCCTACTGATACCTTTATTATTCTGATTACTTGCCTAATTGGACGAGAGCATTTACAGGTATCTAAAAGCATCTAGCCATCATCAATCAATTTCTTTTATAGGAGTTTTGGTGTTATTTAACAAACAGTTTTCGTTTCGATTTATGTATAGGGGGTGTGGAAAGTATGGCAAAATGTGATCATTATTTTTAATTTGGTAGGGCGACCTATCCATGCTCTGTGTGTGAGTATCTAGTAGGTGACTAAGTACTACCTAAATAACTGACTCGAGCGAGATGCTGAGATGCTTCGTGTTTTAAATGTTCTTCATTAAAAAATTGTAATTGAATCGCCGGCACCCTTCTCACGCCCGCAATTTACGCTAATTAAACGACCCGACACTATTTGGCTCCCGGTTATTTTTCACGAAGCAAAAATATTTCCAAGATGTATGTATGTAAATGACTGTAAAAAGCCAGAGTATCGAAGAAAACAAATACGATTTATCTTCCTTATTCCTAGTAGACTGATGTAAATATAATGATAGATATGACTTCAAGTCAAGATCATCTTTAGCAGCTTTAGGTACCTTTCATGATGCATCCGTAATCTGTGTGATTTGTCTGTATATATTTATTTATTTATTACTAGCTTTTGCCCGCGGCTTCGCCCGCGTGAATTTCCCACGGGAACAGTGCTTTTTCCCGGGATAAAAAGTAGCCTATGTGCTATTCCAGGTCATTATCTACCTCTGTACCAAATTTCATCGAAATCCGTCCAGTAGATTTTGCGTGATTGAGTAACAAACATCCTCACAAACTCACAAACTCACAAATTCACAAACTCACATCCAAACTTTCGCATTTATAATATTAGTATGGATTTATCCACCATGATAGGTAAGTATATATAGCTGCAATTTTCGCGTATGGATTTTCATTTCAAATTACCACATATAAATCTAAATAACCTGAGAGTTCTGAACTAAAATATCACATTGGTTTGCAAGTCATATCAAATGAAGGACACCGTATCAGGTTTCCGGAACTAATAGAGCACAAGCTAGCAAGAGACAAACGCGTGACGAGATGCATGGGGTGCCCACCGCCGTATATTTCCGTTGTTTCCATAGATTTTGTCCCCAAGACAAAGGTAGTTTAATAAAATGATTAAGATTAGGTACTTTCCGTTGTCCTCATATGTAGAGTACTACATATCTAAGGAAATAAAAGGAATTTAACAAGTAAGGAAATTAGGCGTTCTTGTGTCCCTGTGACATGGGAACATGAACAAAACTATAAGGAAATTTTATGACGTTCCTTTGCCCCCGTAATGGGGATTAAATTATGGGGGCAACGGGAATACACGCCCGCCGCACCCGTCAGACGGGTCCGCGGCTTTCTCCCTGAGGTCAGATAACAGACCACATGTCGTGCCACCGCAGTATTGCTCTATCTAGGACAGATTTACTTATAAGTCATTTTATTGTTTCTTGCTGGAGTAGGTTAGATTCCTTCCTACAATACTATACGATTGATGCTAACACTACTTGGGCTTTTGTTTAGGTAATATAGTAAAATTAGTTACGATCGTAAAAATGACATTAGTCCCAGTAGTAGGTAAGTAAGCGTTTTAATCGCACTGACCATTCTTACACGATGAGTACCTATATACTAAGTATGTCCAGCTTTCGATGCCTACTTAGTAAATCTATTAATTTCAATAAACGTAACTACGTAAGTAAGTAGGTTATTTTTTTAATCTAGTCCAATTAATGAAGCAGGTTTCATGGTTAGACTGATAGCTAAATCAGTCTATCAAGATCTTTCTTGTTATGTCTGCATAGTACATAATTTCGATGCTTGTCTGTTTGTATTTTTCATAATTTAAATTTCATCCTGGGTAAATTTAATACGAGTAGGAATAACTATAATTTATACAAATATTTACCCTGTACAGTTGTTTGTGTTTGATTTATTTCTGCAAACTTGAAGATTGTTTTCATAACGACTTCGATTCCTTACTAATCCGTCGCCGGAATTCCTTCTGCTAATTCTGTCCTAAAAAATATTCTGGCAGGATGATTCAGAAAACAGTGATTCATTCCTATGACTGTGATGGAGGAAAAACTATTTTTATATCCTGTCATCATATTCTTTTTATACTTAAAATAAAACCAAGCATTCGTATCTCTCCTGCAGATTTATCGTTGTTACCAAAAAAAAAATCCACATTTTATTCCTTACCTTTAAACCTGTGTCAGATTTTAAATTAGACCTTCCGCAATACAACTGTGAAAACCGCATCAAAGTTTATTCAGTAGTTTTTGCGTGATGAGCGTACAGACAAATTACAAGAAAGAGGTTATAATTTACGGGTCTATATCTTATACTATGCCGTTGATGCTGCTATACAACGAACATAAATCAAAATAAATAGCGAGGGTGGTATTTCAAACCGGGAAATGCTGTTTAGCGAGTATGACGATGCAAAACGTGATGCATATATTGCCGCCGCGGATACAGACAGACAGACCTACGGACGTGACAACCGGTCGATTTTTATTACACAGTGTACAGTAAAATGCAGAGACTTGACCCCCTGAGATAGGATTCTATGAGATAGATAGAGATAGAGACCTTCTGTGGTCAGGTTTCTCTGCATCCGACTGTACATGCATGACATGACATTGTAGACAATTTTAATGAGCGATTTTCTGACAGCTAAATTAAGAAAAAAAAATCAGTATAAAAAAATCTCAACAGATGGCGTTTTATTGAAAGCCGAGTCGTAATAATGGCTGTACGTATATTGTGAGCCTTTTATTGTCAGCCAGAGACAGAAAAAAAATCACCTAACAGTTTGACAGTTGCACTAATCACAATATTGATACTTTTTTGATGTTTTTTTTATTAGGTTTTATTTTAAAGAAATGCCAATCCTATGCTTTTTGTATGGTCTCGCCTTTTACTAAGCGCCACCTATGAAGTCATCTGGAACTATTTTTTTTTTTAATTTGGGTCTCGGAAAATCCCTCATTGGATGATTTTTTATTAGGGTAAGTAGAAGAGCTTTGTTTAATATTTCCAGACAAAATGATTTTATCTCAATGAGCGATTTTTCTGACAGCTAATTAAGAAAAAAAAATCAGGACAAAAAAGTCTCAACAGAGAGCGTTTTATGAAAGCCGAGTCGTAATAATGGCTGAACCTATATGGTGCGCTTTTTCTTGTCAACCAGAGGCAGAATAAAAATCACATAACAGTTTGACAGTTGCACAAATCACAATATAGATACTTTTTAGTTGTTTTTTTTTACTAAGTTTTATTTTTTTTAAATGCCAATTCCGTGAATTTTTTGCTTTTTGTATGGAATTTTTTCTCTCGGCTTTTACTAAGCGCCATCTATGAAGTCATTTGGAACTATTTCTTTTTTTAATATGTGTCACGGAAAATTCCTCATTGCGTGCGAGTTTTCAAGTCGTACCTATATATTTTTATTTATTTTTTAAATCTGCTGGATGGTTTTGACAAGAAACGGTGAGTTTTGATGCGGTGATCGCTTACCATCAGGTGACCCGCTTGCTCGTTTGCCGCCCTGTTATAAAAATAAAAAAGATTTCTAAATGCATTGCATAGCAGGTTTTCGCTTCATTCAGGTAAATGTATTTGTTATGTAGGGCCGCTATGGAGAAGAAAGGCAAATGATAGAGCAGAATGGAAGATGATGGAAGAGGCCTATGTGTCCCATGACACGCTGGTGGCAGACACCAGCATTATGGCTTAATAATAATTTGTTATGTAGCTTTTTTACCCCTCATATAAGAGAGGGTTATAAAGTATGAGTGTGTGTCTGTTGGCCGTTGTAGCTCAAGAACAGATTTAGATTTATTTTAATTTGAAAGCGACTGGACCGAAAGTGTTCTCAGCTAAGTTGACATAGCTGTCGTCGTAATCTGTTTGTCTGTCAGTCTCTCCCTACAATTTCAGCTCCCTCCTTTAATAAATTAGATGTCAATGGCTTTCAAGTGTGGTTCTTGGAATTTATAATTTCGTTACGTACTTGTTGTAAATACAATATCTCTTCTGTTATGTAAACTGTATGTTTTCTGATTTGTGTTTTTTTTTTTTTTTTGCCAATTATCTGTAGATTAATTTAATTACAAAATAATTAAATTAATCTACACCTAAATATTTACATATATCATAGCGAGCGCGTCGCTAACACTCCCCACCCCAGTGCTGGCACAGCACTCATCACCTGATGGGATAAGAGCGACGCGTGCCGCCGATCGCCACCAAGTGCCAGTCCTCGTCTTCACGTCAAAGAATTGACGCGGCCATTTGTACCTGGTTACAGTTGTGTATGTTACATACCTTTGGTCCAGGTGTTGCGAGGACTATCAGGATCGACATAGTCCATCTCCATCTGTTGGGCTTAATCTTCTTAGTAGCGCATCCGGATGGACTTCCTTCAGCCATGTGCGCCAAATATGTACCAAACGCTCGGCGTTAAGCTAATGATTTATGGAAGTTCATAGCCTGTTTTGAATGAACAAGCAAACTGTAGAGCTACTAAGAAGATTTAAACAGAAAAGAAAATAAGAACTACTTACCATACATAAAACAAACTGATATTATGCCCCACCCCATTGGGAACCACCAGTGGGCATGATATGAGAAATGCCCGTAGCATGTTATTGTGGGCACCGTATGTGGTGGAAGGAACGCTTACTAACTAGTTCTCACCACATCAATGTTGTTCAACACTACTCAGAACTGGGATGTCATCTATAACTGCTATTACGTTTTAACAAAAAGCGCAGCGTTACCATAAAGTGATGACACCAAGTCCATGGAGATACTATTGAAGCATTTTCATAAGTACACATACATACCTACACATATTTACAAAATTCTAATATTTATAAAATATTACGTTATTTTGATAACCAAAATTAAAACCTGTCAAAGCTACTTACCTATCTGCGAAATCTATATTTCGTTGCACCTAGTTTGCGTTCTGTTAAAATTTAGTGGGCCTGGGTGGGTTAGGAACTGACTGTTTCCATAGTGAACCTACCGCCCAGAGATGATCGGCAGAAAACGTAGTTGTTCTCTGCATGAGAGATGACTCTTACATCGGCATTTTGACAAGAATGACAAGATGGCAGCGACCGAGGGCAGCTCATCACTCAAAGCCACAAGCAAAGTCACATGCAATGGCGACTTTGAAATACGAGGATGCACGCACTGCACCGGCAGCTGTGCCTTGCCGCGCATACACCAGCCCAGGGGTGTGAGAGTAGTGGACGGCTCACTCGGTTTACCTAAGAACCTAGATCCTATAAAATTATCCTGTCCAACTAGCACATTTATATTTAAATTTTCTGTACACAAGAAATTTTTGAAATGTGCTAAATAATTACAATATTTGCAATTAACTTTTGAATATTGTTGGACAGGTAAATTCAACTCATTGACACATCTTATTTTAATGTTAAGTAGCTTATAATACATATATACAAGGTTCATATTTGTTACAACTAAATTACACACAGGTTTGCTATCGGACCACACACCGCGCACATTCATAGATCCAGCGGAGCCAGAGACGCCGGCGCGCATTGCTAAAGTTGAACACATCAACGACACATTTGCACCATGATCGAGAAGTGCATGTGCATCGAATGCACCGCGGTTGGTGTGCAGACGAACCGGCACGACTTTTAGTAGCACTTTGCACTCACTCGCGTATATATGCGTCACTGTTTCGGTAGTGCTATTGTCGGCAGCTGGTGACGTCTCCGTCGTCGGCGGCGTCTGCGAACGGCTGGATGCACTCCGGTCGCGTACAAAATGCAGCAGTGTGTTTCCGGGCGCACTCGCAGTGGCCAGGTCCTTGACAGCACTCTCCAGCATCTGAATAGTCGCATTGATGTCGGGGGCCTCCTCTGTAGGTGGCGACATACGTGGCACCAGCGACTCCAACGGCAGATGTGGTGCGGCAGGTCCTGACGCGGAAACGTCCTGTGTGGCGGCGGCTGACGGTACATGCAGCTGATGTAGCCGGCCCGGGGGGTATCCAGGTACGGGGCCTGGCTCCATCAATTCAGAACTTTGCTCCTTCCACTGTTCCACGTCACGAGTGCCTTCATCGGGTGGACTGTAATATTGTTCTTCCAGCTGGGCTAGGTCCGCTTCCAACTGCTTATCTATCAATTCCATCTTGATCTGTGCTTTCTGTTTTGCAGCTTCCAATAATAGCTGCGCCCTTCTAGCTTTAACTGACGACGTTGTACTGACCTTAGACATAGACCTCTGTGTGATGGCACTCGTAACACTCGGCGTAGCGGCAGCGGGAGATTTAAGCTTTTCGGCCATAGTTGCCGAATTATCCACATTGTGCGATATTCCTTGATCGCGAACCATTTGTTCCCGCTCACGACGTGCAGAGCTTCGTGTACCAACCATTTTCCTAAATATATGCGCTGGTTACAAACTTGAATAAATCCGGCTCGAAGGAAATTTTGTAGGCAACACCGGTAGGTCAGAACAGTCAAAACACACACGCAGCAGTTAAGAACTATATAATTACAAAGGATATTTACAAAAAACACAATAAAATCAATAGATAAGATATAAAACTAATTAAATGTGAAAAATTATAAATCGTCAATTTTCACGGCGCGGACGAAGAGAAAAAACAAAACACAATCGCTTCTAAAAACAAAAAACTTTTTAAATTGGCGGCAGTGTACGCAGCCAGTCTTTTACTTTTTTATATAAAAACTAATAACAAAATGTGTGCTATACTGCCTACTGAATTTAATTGGCAAATTTAATTACGAAATAATTAAATTAATCTACACCTAAATATTTACATATATCATAGCGAGCGCGTCGCTAACAATTAGGGTAAGTAGAAGAGCTTTGTTTAATATTTCCAGACGAAATGATTTTATCTCAATTGCGTGCGGATTTTCAAGTCGTACCTATATTTATTTATTTTTTTTATATCTGCTGGATGGTTTTGACAAGAAACGGTGAGTTTTGATGCGGTGATCGCTTACCATCAGGTGACCCGCTTGCTCGTTTGCCGCCCTGTTATAAAAATAAAAAAGATTCTAAATGCATTGCATAGCAGGTTTTCGCTTCATTCAGGTAAATGTATTTGTTATGTAGGGCCGCTATGGAAAAGAAAGGCAAATGATAGAGCAGAATGGAAGATGATGGAAGAGGCCTATGTGTCCCATAACACACTGGTGGCAGACACCAGCATTTTGTTATGTAGCTTTTTTACCCCTCATATAAAATTAAGTATGAGTGTGTGTCTGTTGGCCGTTGTAGCTCAAGAACAGATTTAGATTTATTTTAATTTGAAAGCGACTGGACCGAAAGTGTTCTCAGCTAAGTTGACATAGCTGTCGTCGTAATCTGTTTGTCTGTCAGTCTCTCCCTACAATTTCAGCTCCCTCCTTTAATAAATTAGATGTCAATGGCTTTCAAGTGTGGTTCTTAGAATTTATAATTTCGTTACGTACTTGTTGTAAATACAATATCTCTTCTGTTATGTAAACTGTATGTTTTCTGATTTGTGTAATAAAGTTATTTCAATCGAACAAACATAGCTGCGACACCAAAAATATCGTAGCTGGCTATAATCTCAGTATTCGAAGTACCTTCTATCTTCCTTTATTCGTTACATAATTTCTCGCAAACGCAACATTAAATTTTAGTAGGATTTCCATTACAATCCTTATAGTTTAGATACTTCCGAAGCGGTTTATTTAGTTGGTCTGCATGTTAGCCGCAAGCATTGTTTAGGTTCGACAACACACCGCCTCAGTCAGCTTCAGAATAGTCGGAAACTATTTTATATTCGGCCTAACGGATAGTTACCGGCGCGGTTCCAAACTATTTGCGGTCGCGTTTGAACATTCACTAATAGTTTCTTCGTCTGTAACTCATCAATCTAGGATGGATATTCGTGGAATAGTCACTAAATCTGAACGTTTGAAACAAGTATACCGCAGCGGAACTTCGAGAATATTAAACCGGAAAGACGTCTGAAACCTTGAGGGAATTCTCGCATTGTAATTTACTAAGGTTTTTGATTAAACGGAACAGTATCTCCTGACGTTAATTAGGGAATTCTGACAGGTGTTTTGTTAAAGTTTCATAAGCTTGTTGAAACAGGCGTTGTTGATATACCAATGTACTTTGTTTGTACATAATTATTCATGTTAGAGACCACAAAACTTGGTACTAAAGTACCTATCAAATACAGACGTGTATTTGATACTTTAGTACCATATTTTATAAAAATTTGATTGAAATACGAACGTTTACCCGGGCATGCAGCAACATCCAACTAATTAAGTTATTTTCGCAGTTTTCACTTGAAGCACCTACCCACTCAATTAGCAACTTTTCCGTAAAATTAACGTTTTTAGCTAGGCGCTAGATGCATCTACACTTGCATATTTGGTAGGTCGGAATCGGGTAATAAAAATTGTAAAAAACACCTTTTTCTTCTTTAACTCATATAAAGTTACTTAGTACAATGTCTATTATCAACCTATTTCGTGTTTAGTGATTATAATCGCGGATACATACATAGGTATACCTACCTATCTAGAACTTAAATCTGCGATTATAGTTTGTGATAGTTAGTACCTAGCATAACAGTGTCATAAATAGCGATGTGCCGCCGAGAAATTTCCTGTTCCCGAAAATTTCTTCCCTTGAAAATTTCCGAAAATTCTCAGAAATTTCTCGGATTTTTAGGAAAATTTTCGAAAATTCTCAGAAATTTCTCGGATTTTTAGGAAATTTTTTTGTGATCGAGAATATTTCCGAGCAATTTCCAAGAAACTTTCCGCTGTTTCTTTAAAAATATCGGGAACGGCACATCTCTAGATAGATCACACGACACATAACTAACACCTTACATAAAGTGAAGATATACACATATATGGCACAGCAAACATTGGAAGCTGTCGTGTATAAAAAATAAAAAAAATAAAAAGTGTATTGTTGGGCGGTGTGCGCAGGGGTCCCCAACTATTTGAAGCGAAGACGGGCAATATCCCTGCGCAGTGCGATTATACACGAACAATTACTTTAGAGAGAGCCGGATGTAATGCTCAGGATAGAGCCTCGCACTTTTGAAGTACAAGGACCTCTTGTCTAGTAAGCCTTAGGTCCTGGGAGTCATGGGCAGGGTGATATCATTAATACAATATGGTTGGGATAGAGTATAGCATTTTATTCCATAAACACACTAGCCGCTGAGGGCGGGCACATGTTATACTAATACCAAAATCTGATAATTCTTTGCCGCAATTAAAAGTTAAAATTAACATATACCAAATATAGGGTACCTGGCCAGGTCCGTACACAAACGTCTGTGCGCACTTAGAACGTTGTCCCGTTCACCGTTTTGTGATCCATTGGGTTCGAGCACTGGTACTGGTCGCGTCCTCAAAGCGACGCGGCGCTCCTGCACGCTCCGTTGTATGCGAGATAGTAGACGCTGGCTGGACCTTCCGAGGTTTGCGCTGAGCCACACACGGACATCGGATCGAAGGCGGCGACGCGGCCTTTGGAAATAAGGTTAGGATCCGTGTGTCGCACCTTGGGGTCGCCGACGA
Source organism: Ephestia elutella (assembly GCA_018467065.1). Lineage (NCBI taxonomy): Eukaryota > Metazoa > Arthropoda > Insecta > Lepidoptera > Pyralidae > Ephestia > Ephestia elutella. The sequence goes on along the minus strand of CM031576.1, from coordinate 7,755,538 downwards.
CGGGGCCTGCGCCGTTGCATGCGGTCCACGGCCCGGGAAACCGCACCCTCTGGTGATGGGAGGACACTCCAGGAAGCGCCAATTCATACAGCCGGGCGGGCACGTGGATATCAACAGCTCATCCTCCTGACAACTTCGTGGCGGCAAATATCCCCTGTGTCCTTGCGCGTATCGCGGATCTCAAAGCTAAAGGTTAAACTATAGTCCCATGACGGGTGCCGAGGGCGGCGAAAGTGAAAAAACCCCAAAAAATTAATAATTGCTCAAACCATGTTACATGTCGTGGCGGCCTTCCAAGGAGAGAAAGATCCCTCGCCACTCGATTTGACATTCCGCCTCGTCGCGCTCCGTTCCGCTTAATTCGGACGCACGTCAAACCAACTTTTAATATTCTTTAAAAGAACTAATGTTTAAATAAGGTATTTATTCGTTGAATATTATAATAATCTAAGTCGACGATATTAAAGGAGAATAATTAAAATTCTACAACAATCCAGCCATGATTTCTTATTTGTTTATGATAAGAAAGGTTGGTTAGGAACTGATACGGAACGTGTGTCACCAGCTGTCAATGTCAGACGTCCAACTCTGTAGATCTCAGTTGACAGTCTAATCTAATCATGGGAATGTTTTGTTATGAATGTTTAATTTTCGATATAATTCCGTAAGTACACAAAATCGCGTCGAGTTATTGCTACCAATGGTTTCGGCGTGACTCAGAGAACGTTTTGATGTGCGGGTCTCCCTGTCTTCCTATCAAGTATTGTAAAAACAACATATGAAATTTGTGTACCGGTGTTTCACTTTCCAATTCAATTTGTCTGGAAACTAATGGATTTGAATGCCTGCTATTGTGATGCGTCGAGAGCCTATCATGCAGGTAATACGCCACAGGAATAATATCCCAATATATCAACTATTTCACCCAAAATATGATATGCAAGGTTAACCAGTTAGAAGTTCAAAATAATTCTGTAGTTATCACTACAATTTTCGGCAAAGAGGTTAAGTCGTACTTAGCCGAAACAGCCGGGGTAACCGGAGAAAACATTCACCTATCCTACGGCAATATATTTCTAAATATAAAACTATCAGCTATATATGAAACTAACTCATGCTATTTCATATATTAAACTAAAATGTATGTTCTAGAGTTCTAAAACTAACTCAATTTATGTTGAGTGTCAGGAATACAGCGTCTGGCCAGACCGCTGCAATTCCCCTGCATTAAAAAATCGTACTTGGATTTCTAATGAGATAATCGCAAGTAGCATACTAGTAATAAAGAATTATCTAAAGTAATATAGTTCTTACTTATGTATAATAAGAAAAACTATTTGAGATTTAATTAAAATATATGTAATCTAGCATTCCTACATAATTTACTAGTTAGTAATTAAATTGTAAACCTAATAAAGTCTTTAAACTAATGGAGAGCTCTCACATAAATTGAAGTTTAAAATGTATAGCCGTTGGGCTGACATTGTATAAGGGAAAAAACTTATTTTCCTTTTTTTCTCAAAAATTAAGGAGTATTAATCCATATCCTTATATTTACTCTGGCGCCTAGAGTGTGTAGTTACAAAAGAAATTGGTTTTCATGAAAACGCTTGACAAAAAAATTTCACATGTGAGTCATGTCATATGTGAAAAATGAGGCCTCTGATTGGTTATACCAATCCAAAATAACAAAGTTCAAGATAAAAAAGTTGCTAGCTAGGGGACACACCTTGTGAGACTTTTATTATGTCCTTGACATGATATTTTCCAACTTTACCGGTTTCTATCTCCTGAAGGTCGTAAACAACATCCGAATGCTTCCTGACAACTTTACATCACAAAGCGCGGTGCTAGTTTAGCGGAGAAGAAATGAGCTGAACGACTGGTCATTTGAAGGTATTAACGAATTTGGAATGCCGCCTCTTTTCGACAACATGCCATCCGTCATTATCTCCCGACCTTTAGCTAACAAAAATGGTGTGTGCCCGGTGGCAACATTAATCATGCTATTCAAAGATAGCTACCACTAAATAAGTCAGAAAAACATTTCAGTACTTTATGTTCTGAAGTGTTTCGACTACGCCTAAAATCATCAATTCTAAGAAAAAATCTGTGACGTCTGAGTCACCAGAAAATTTTAAATTCCACGACCTCAAATGGTCCTCCTTTAATATGTGAATAACGCGCTCATCATCTTCCCTAGTCTCCGTAACATAGGTAGTCCTACTCATTGAGTTGGCTTGACGTACTAAACCGGGAGCTCCTAGTTGAGACAATGTGGGTTGTAACGCTTTAAGTGTGGAAGGGCCGGGTGGGTGGGTGTCAATTGCACCTCCCCGTGGTCGTGTATTAACAAATGAGGAAGTAGTAGTGGTAGGTGGTTTGTTTGCCTCCCCACTTACTTCGTGATATTGCTCTTCCCTTTCGCCGTCCGACATGTTGACAAAAATGTGAGGTTATATGTGTCAGGGTATGTAATAGGTTATAATAATTGATAAATTTCTAAATAGATACAGGTTACTCCCTGTCAATAAAAATAAATTAGCTCTCAAATTGAGATTAAATAGGAATTATGGCTGAGCGCTATGCTTTTTATTCATAGCGAAGCCCAAATAAAATATTAATTATTATATTATTAATTATAATATTATTTAGTAATATTATAATAATTACTATGAATTGTATTAAATGTATGCTTACAACCCTGTCGCATATAAACCTAACAAACACTAAAGTATAATAACTTTACAGTCAATGATATCACCAAAATTTCAAAATAACAAGTGAGCGAGTTTAAAAAATTTAAAAACTATTTTTTAGAAAAAACTGCCACTCTCACAGGACTCAAAGGCTCAAAAATATAGTAGTTCGGGCGCCATTGTCGTGTATAAAAAATAAAAAAATAAAAAGTGTATTGTTGGGCGGTGTGCGCAGGGGTCCCCAACTATTTGAAGCGAAGACGGGCAATATCCCTGCGCAGTGCGATTATACACGAACAATTACTTTAGAGAGAGCCGGATGTAATGCTCAGGATAGAGCCTCGCACTTTTGAAGTACAAGGACCTCTTGTCTAGTAAGCCTTAGGTCCTGGGAGTCATGGGCAGGGTGATATCATTAATACAATATGGTTGGGATAGAGTATAGCATTTTATTCCATAAACACACTAGCCGCTGAGGGCGGGCACATGTTATACTAATACCAAAATCTGATAATTCTTTGCCGCAATTAAAAGTTAAAATTAACATATACCAAATATAGGGTACCTGGCCAGGTCCGTACACAAACGTCTGTGCGCACTTAGAACGTTGTCCCGTTCACCGTTTTGTGATCCATTGGGTTCGAGCACTGGTACTGGTCGCGTCCTCAAAGCGACGCGGCGCTCCTGCACGCTCCGTTGTATGCGAGATAGTAGACGCTGGCTGGACCTTCCGAGGTTTGCGCTGAGCCACACACGGACATCGGATCGAAGGCGGCGACGCGGCCTTTGGAAATAAGGTTAGGATCCGTGTGTCGCACCTTGGGGTCGCCGACGACGGGGCCTGCGCCGTTGCATGCGGTCCACGGCCCGGGGAAACCGCACCCTCTGGTGATGGGAGGACACTCCAGGAAGCGCCAATTCATACAGCCGGGCGGGCACGTGGATATCAACAGCTCATCCTCCTGACAACTTCGTGGCGGCAAATATCCCCTGTGTCCTTGCGCGTATCGCGGATCTCAAAGCTAAAGGTTAAACTATAGTCCCATGACGGGGTGCCGAGGGCGGCGAAAGTGAAAAAAACCCCAAAAAATTAATAATTGCTCAAACCATGTTACATGTCGTGGCGGCCTTCCAAGGAGAGAAAGATCCCTCGCCACTCGATTTGACATTCCGCCTCGTCGCGCTCCGTTCCGCTTAATTCGGACGCACGTCAAACCAACTTTTAATATTCTTTAAAAGAACTAATGTTTAAATAAGGTATTTATTCGTTGAATATTATAATAATCTAAGTCGACGATATTAAAGGAGAATAATTAAAATTCTACAACAATCCAGCCATGATTTCTTATTTGTTTATGATAAGAAAGGTTGGTTAGGAACTGATACGGAACGTGTGTCACCAGCTGTCAATGTCAGACGTCCAACTCTGTAGATCTCAGTTGACAGTCTAATCTAATCATGGGAATGTTTTGTTATGAATGTTTAATTTTCGATATAATTCCGTAAGTACACAAAATCGCGTCGAGTTATTGCTACCAATGGTTTCGGCGTGACTCAGAGAACGTTTTGATGTGCGGGTCTCCCTGTCTTCCTATCAAGTATTGTAAAAACAACATATGAAATTTGTGTACCGGTGTTTCACTTTCCAATTCAATTTGTCTGGAAACTAATGGATTTGAATGCCTGCTATTGTGATGCGTCGAGAGCCTATCATGCAGGTAATACGCCACAGGAATAATATCCCAATATATCAACTATTTCACCCAAAATATGATATGCAAGGTTAACCAGTTAGAAGTTCAAAATAATTCTGTAGTTATCACTACAAAGCACGAAGCAGGATGTGTCGCTAATTTCACGCCAGTCGGCCCTGTGAGAGCGCTCACTAAATTAAACCGGAGCAGAGCAGAGACGCATTTGACAGCGCTCGATGCAAGCCTCAGTTGCATATTGCCAAAACATGCATATTCTGTTATACGAGGTAATATGGTTATGGTAGCCTCGTGGTTAGAGGTTTATAATTGCAGGGGCAGATATTTTCTACAAGTTTATATTAGTACTTAATAATACTTATTTTATACATTTGTCTGTTAAATTCAGTTTGTTATTTCAACGGCTGAATTTAATAAGTTAAAAATTTGGTAGGTATAGGTATATTTGGATCTAAAATGATAATTTCGATGTGGAAAATCCCACAGGAACAAACTTTGACGTAAGCATGTTATTTAAATAACATGAAAACCTATCTAAGAGTTGTTTATGATTTTGTTTCCATTTATCTTTTAATTGGATATCCCTGTGTTTACAACCATTGCGTGACATTCAAATCGTACCGTAATCTTCGAGCAACAAGGACTTCCGCGCGCGGAACGGAATCCGTGTTTGCTCTATGATCGAATTTACGCGTTTTGACTTTTCCAATCGTTTCATCCAATACTCTCAACTTTTATTTTCCTGACAAGGGAGGGGTAAGGGCAAAGGAAACCCTATTGCAGGTGTTTTATTGCGGTACGCCACTTGAACTGCTATGCGAAACCTTAGAGTTTTTTCTTTTGCTTTTTTTAAATATCTCTTGTTACGCAGAGCTTCAGAGCGACACAAAGGGGCGGACTTTCTTTGCCGAGTTTCTTGTTAGCAGATTGTTAGTAGGTAACAATACTTTTTTACTTTTATTTCCTTAGAACTTCTACTCATAATGATACGTATAAAATGTACTTGTGTAGGTTTTTGTATTCTTACCTAAAAGAAAAAAAAATAGGAAAGAGATTCTCTTATTGTTTTTATTGAATGTGATAGGTAAAAGCAATATGTATTATAATAACAAAATTAAATATAATTAGATACGTTTCTATGATCAACCACCATGTTATTCAAACTTGCAATAATTTCCGAACATTGCAATTTGCCTTTCTTACCCCACATTAATTTCTTGCAGAATGTACACCTCTACGAAACACAACACAATGTCTGAGTTAGGGTTACCAAAATCAATTGTAGCTCACGTAAGTCTTGAAATAAGGCTTGATATAGGTATGTAATACTCAAACCAGAATACATTTGTTGGCTCAACTAAAGTGAATTTATTTACTTCAATATATTCTGACATATAAATTAATTTCATTCGAAAGCCTAAAAAAATAACTGTAGTAAAATGAAAGTAAACTATGTAGGTAAATAAACAGTTAGGAATCTATTTTTAGGTTACCAAGAACAACAGCATTTACAAAATCGATGCATAAGTTACTCGTCAATAGCCTGACTGTGTAACAATCACCTTTGATTTTCTGTTGAGTTCCTAATAACGTCAATGAGAAGTTGGAAATGTAATATTAAGACCAATAAAAGAATAATATGTTTGGGTTAAAGCAGAGATCATTAAACCCTGCTCCAGGGCATCTAATAGCAATATAAAGGTAACAGCTTGTGCCGCCAACCCTAAGAGATGTTGTAAATGACACTTACATACGATTTGTTATGTAGCAACAACATGAGATCACCTCGAGGCTGGAATTTTGGGGATGAAAAGTAGTAAACTGGTGTACCAAATTTCATCGAAATTCAGTAGATTTTGCGTGGTTAAGTTACAAATATCCACACATCCTCCCTTTTGCATTTATAATATATGTTAGCAGAGGCAAAGATTAGCCTATGTTACTCTCCAGTCTTCTATTTCCACACAAAAAAACAAATCAATCCATTGCTTCATTTTGACTTGAAAGGACAAACCAACACTCTCAGATTTAAGTATATAGTAAGTATGGTGTAGTGGAATTGCGGCTGACATCTAGAAGTACTTGTTATGTAGCCAATTAAGCTCTTTTTCTATAACGAGCTTATCTCAGCAGGTAGTAAAACTTCGCTCATGATATAGCATTACCAAGCGGAGCGTAGGCTTGTAACTAAGTAGGTTAATCTAGTTTGCATATCTAACATTGTAAGCAAATTAATTTCCTCTGATTGGTCTCACGACTATACGGTCGCAAAAACAATAAAGGTAATTTTACCTTTATTATTTTATTGCATAGTGAGAAAAACGCAGCCTGTTTGCAACCGTAGAAATATTAAGAATAATTGCTCAATGTGGAAATCCAGTCTGTGGATCTCCAGTACATCTCGTGGCTGAAACTGTAGTGGTAGTGACATTTACGATAGCTGTATTGGTGATAGTGATATTTAGTAGCGTAGCAAGGACTTTACTCTATCCATAGTAGGACAAGTCTAGACAGCCGTCTGCTGTAGTAATGTAGTCCTTGACATGAACTGTCTCCGGGCTATCTAATAGCGAGCAGCTGTGCACCGTAGGTTATGGTAATGTTTAGGTTATGGACCACATAAATCACAGCGTCGAGGGTGGTCGGGTTAAAAATGGCTGTTACAAAGTAGCTGTATCGAAATTTAATACAACAAAGTATCGTGAATTGAAAAATGATAAATTTGAGACCATGTTTCGTTATTACTTACATCCTTGTAATGGTTATAATTTGTGCTTGCGGTTTAGGATTTTCAATTACTTGCCTGATTTACTCATCGACGATTTTTGCAAATGTTTGCTTTATTTGAACGATATGAGCTTTTATAATAATATCCTTTGAAGTTTGAGTAAAATATTTATTAACATCTGCATATTTGAGATTATTCATTTATATATTCTAAAGTAAACAAAAATATAGAGTTAAGAGTATTTTGTTGGTATTTTGCATATATCCCGCCCCCTGTTATGCAGAGGCCGCCTCCATAATATCTTCCTCGTCATATTTCACTCCGTGAGTACTCATAAATCAAACATTGTAACCAGAGTTCGTATTTAAAATGGGGAAGCCATCTATTTATACAGCGTGATTCGACGAAATTGTCTACACAGTCCTTTGACACCCTCCAATATGACTGCCAGCGATTGGACTTTCGTTTTCAAAGAGAAAAAATAGCTTTTCACCATAAAATATTGCTTTTAAGGTAAAAGTATTTCTACGTATTTCTTATTAGTCTGTCAACTTATCATTTCGAATCCCAAACGGAACTTTCTACGAAAATCTTGCTATAATGATGTCCTTATAGAATGTATAACTGGGAAATTATTATATTATGTATTAAATTTATAATTATTATTATGTATTAAATGATGAGAAAATTCTGTACCAATTGTACTTGACATGTACGATATTGGCGTGACTCTACACGTAAAATCTGACCGCTAGGAAGACATCTAGATGCCATTCCTAAACCTGGATTATAGTCTGTTGAAAAAAAATCAAGATTTTCCTTTATATCTTTCATTATTTTGTGAATTAGGGGACCGAAGCTGTTTACGTTTTCTGCAATGTTTTATTGCTTGTCTCGCCGCGCGCCGTCTCCTTTTTGGCTCTCTGCTAAGCGTTGCCGCTAGCTAATATTTTGTTAGGAGATTAACGCTCTCTGCAGCTATTGTTTATTCAAGATAGAAGTAGAAACGGAGCAGTAGTTGTTTACTTGTTTGTTGCAAACTTTTGAGACGTTAACTCGATTTGGGCGAAGAAACTACCATACTTATCGGTACCTAGAAATGTATATTTAAGTACCTAGTTGTAGATAGTAAGTATTTATGGCTGAAATGGTCCGAAAATAAGAGAAGTGAGGACTGATCATCCGTCTGGTGCTTGCACTGGTGTCATTAGTAAATAAAAATCCATGTGTAACGGTACCTTCCACATCACTTTTAAATTAACAATCTTTTAAATAATAAACACATTGATTAAATTTCCTGAAAATGTGTATAATTTATTGTAAAGTCTCATGAATAGGTATGATGTAGAGTTGTTTATACAAAACAGATAAATAAGAGTTGTAAGACTGAAACCCGGTAAAACTCATAAAATATTAATCAATAACGGCAAAAATATAAGCTAAGTATAGGTACAAAATCTCATCTATTTATTTGATATCGTCGTTTTCCTGGATACCTTCGGATCGATGCAGGCGCCCCTTGCGACTTTATGTACCGTAAAGTTACTCGCCCCATGACTTCGCTTTGTTTTCCCACATGAGCTGAAGGGTATCTATACTAAGAAATTAAAGCAATATATTTATTTAGACAGGTCCCTGAAATTGTCGGGTCAACACACTCTTGGGACTTTCGTTGGAAGAAAACATGTTCAGATTGAAAATATCCTCGTAATAAATGTAATCGTAAATTCACAACGAAGATTTGATTGGTTTGTTGGCCGATTGTAGATAGATATGTATATTTATTACTTCAGATAAATTTATCTGAAGTAATAAATATATACATACTTATTACTTATGTATTCATACTGTTCTTATAAATTTGAGACGAAGGAATGTGATAAATTTGATTGTTGATTTGAATCTCTGATTTTTCGATAACCGGTAAGATTCTTGATGAAAGATGAAGTTTCAATTCAACCAACTCGTCCAAGTTAAATTTATTTCACCTGAACTTAAAACTCTTAAGGAATTGCGGTACAGTATCATTGAAGTTTCTCAGCTAAAGTAAATAAAACTTGCTAAAGGCGATCCTATCCCGTCGACTTCATTTCTTGCCCCGACTTTCGCGCACTCTTTGGCCAAAAGGATAGTAGACGAAGTTAACAAAAGTCGATACTTCACCTCTGCTTTGTCGCAAACTCGCCGCCTCGCTCGAGTTTTACCAAATTGCTTCCTTCTCCGAGTGTCAAAGTCAAAGTCAATTATTTTTATTTATATAGGCTTAAGAATAGCACTTATAAATCGTCACATTCTTGTTTTTTAGTTAGTTGACGTCATAAAATTACTTAAAGCTAAGGTTACCACCGCCTCCAAAGCGCAAGTGGAGAAGAGGCGGCGCAACAAACTCCACTGCTGCATTTTCTCCAAAGACGTGTAGTGTATCTAGCAACTGGGGTCTGTCTCATCTCAATGCTGAGTAGACCAAACTACCAGTCAATGTTGTCTCAATTAGTTATCGTCACTTTCGACCTGAGCGCCCATTGATTCAGTTACGACCGTCCGTCGCGTCGTCCTTTAGATGTGCACAATGGATTCTATAACTTTAGTCAATTCAGAAGGGTAATATGGAAATTGGCAGGAGGACAGGCATATATTTGGGTACATTTTAGAAGATTAAATATATTTCTTGTGTAATAAATTTACGCCATATATGAATAAATCGAATCTATACATAACTTTTATGTCAACAATAAATAACAAATAATATTATAACAATAGATACAATACTTTATAATGGTTCCTGAACAATTTGTTGGATGTGGAGTTATTTTCTATTAAAGCTTTGTTGACTCAACTGATCAATAAATAGTTTCTAAAAACCTATGTAGGTAAGTATTTATTTACCCTACAGTCTTATTGATAACAAATTTTAACACTTCGTTACGTTTTATCACAATCGACAGTTGGACAAATATCTGACTGAATTTAACGGACACTTTTATTTATCACTTCCTCTAGGATTCTGATTAATTGGGTCCAGATGTGAGAAAATATGGCTCGTCCTTTATGTTGGAGGGAGATAACGCTAATGGCGAGAAAGGACGAGTTTACTACGATTTCTATTTTGGGAACACCCGGAACAATAGATACACATTTGGCGCAAGAATGTTAATGAAATTAGGCATCGGTTTTTGGGTACCGTTGAAGATTTTAAAATTAAAGAATTTTATGGTTAGTTTAAATATAATCTAAGCTACACAGTCAATATACCTATTTTTTTCTATTATTTCTTCAGATCATGAACGTGCCATCAAACTGAACTTCTTTTTCAGCAGTATCCATACTAATATTATAAATGCGAATGTTTGGATGTGAGTTTGTGAGTTTGTGAGTTTGTGAATTTGTGAATTTGTGAGTTTGTGAGTTTGTGAGGATGTTTGTTACTCAATCACGCAAAATCTACTGGACGGATTTCGATGAAATTTGGTACAGAGGTAGATAATGACCTGGAATAGCACATAGGCTACTTTTTATCCCGAGAAAAAGCACTGTTCCCGTGGGAAATTCACGCGGGCGAAGCCGCGGGCAAAAGCTAGTAAGTCATACTTTTGGATTTAAATATTTTTATTTCCTTCGTTTTTAAGTGTACGTGATAGCTAGTTAAACAATAACCATCGAGATATATACCATCGATGGCAATAACAGACATTATGAATTTTATTTCACATTTTTTTGTTTCCTGATACCACTTATTAATATTTATTTCAGTAAGAATGTCACTGTTAAAAATATAAAAAGAAAAGCTCTAATTTCTCCTAGAGTTTGCGTATGCGAAATCATATAACCTTCATTTACCTACATCATTCAATAGACCACATTCATTGAATCCGAAGGTAAGCCGCTAATCCCAGCACCTTTTCCGGGTATGAAAGATATTCAGGTAGTGCTTACGGCTAATTAGTCCTGCAGTGTAGGGCCCCCCTACCTAGGGCTCCGAAGGGCATTGTGTGTGAAACTGGAGGGTCCTGGAAATGTCTCCATAGCCACTTGACAGAGCTGTAGCTAAGCGTTGACTTTCCATTGAAAAAAAAAGAATAATTATATTTATAAACAAGAAAGCAATGACTTAAAGCAATAAAATATAAACAAATAAAAATACGTAATGAATCTACTTCCAACATCCCGACCTTGCAGTATGTGAGTGACCCGTTTATTTTAACACTTCCAACAAGCTAATGATTAAAAAATAAAAAACACGACTGACAACTCACATAGCCTATGCCACTCGGAGGAATGCAAGGAATCTAAATACCTCTCACATCAAAATCTGTTCAGCAGTTCAGGACATATGGTGGAATAAAGAAAATAACATACATACTTACATTCATGAACCCTGAAAACATAACACTCCTTTCTTGGTCAGTCGTGTAAAAAACTGGTAGGTACTGTTACTGTGTAATATTTGATTGAGTCCTGTTGTCTCTTGAAAGTTATCTATTTAGTCCTACTACCTAACCCAACTAATCTTGGATGAGGTCAAACCTAGCGGAATAAATTGGACAATTTTGGCATCCAGCAAAGGCTGCAGAGGCGTGCTCATGTAGATAGGATATTATGCAAATGGCCGCTTGTTGTTAACGATTGCATCCTTCTCGCCTTCAGAACGATGTGATTACGAAGGAAATACTTATATGCGCATGCATATTCTGAATTCTAAAACAGTAGCATAAGGTTCATATTATAACAACACATGTAAAATTTATGTGTATTACATGGTGTACCCTCATAGCTCGGAAGTAGACTGCGCGACGCCGCTGATCTATAGAGCAAGTAATTTCCCTAAATATGGACTAGTCATACAATATGGACTACGGTGATATTTCGCTAAATGTCGCTACAACTGCAGTGAAGATAATTACGTTCGACGCTCTCTGCCCCGCCTCGCACCTCCAGTCGATCACAGAGAGTTTACACGGCGTATTTGTGTCACTGATCGCCATTATGAATTTTTGCGTCGCTGGATGTACTTTTTCGGTGAGTTTTGTAAGGTTATTACTATTATCTTTTCCGCTATTAAGCTTTCATTTTTTAATTCTAGAGCCATTATTATATGTCTGTATTGTAGAGATAAACCGGATTGTTCTAGTTATTTACTATAAAATGATACAAATATCATAACATAAAAGTATGACGTTTTTTAATATGGACTACGTCTAAAGTCCTAAATATGCATTACGTCTTAAGTCCTAAATATGGACTGGTCCATATTAAAAAGTTGTTAAGATACGTTTTAAAATGCATAATTTTGTTTTAGGAAATTGCATCGACACCACCATTAACGATATGAGTGTGCTGGCGTGGACAGTGGCCGATTCCATTGTTTATTTTGCCGAGAAACCTGAATTCCATTTTATGGTCCGTATTGTAAACGCTGTGGTCCATATAATATGACCATTTTAAAAAAAGGCGAAAGTGCAGGTTTAATAAAAAAAAAGGAAATTGTTAAAACTGTTGTTATTTTTTGAGAATTGAGTCTATTTTGTTAACTTATATTAGTTTCTTCATAGATTTACGATAATAAATCTTTATAAGCATTTAAATTCTGAGTTTTATTTAACAAAGACGATGTGGTAGTCCATATTTAGAGAACTTACTCTAAATACAAGAAAATATATTACTTAGAGCAATAAAGTCCATATTGTGTCGTAAAGTTCGTGATTTCCAGCAAGATGAAGTCTGCAAAGTGGGAAAACTCAATTATCGGAAGGCGAAAGCGTCTATGGGGTTTGTCAATTCTATTATAGGTATTTGATTTTCCAATTATTTATCGAATAAGGAAGTTATCTCTTGGGAATATTTTTATATTTATGTTTTATTGGCAATAAGTTGTAAATTGTATTTTCATTCAAATCTCAAATAAGTTTATATAAACTTGTCATTTTGCCTATAGAAAATAATAATTTAAAGTTGTTTTAATAGAGTACGCCGTAATCTTGGAATCATGAAATTTTAAAACATCTGACGAATTAGGTACATCAACTACTATCTGAGCCATTTTACTTAATATGATCAACGTTAAATGAAGTAAACACAATACAAACATAATTTAGGGTAGACCGGGTACAATTGTACCAGGGGACGATTGAACCATCGCAAATATCTTCTAAACTAAGCGTCGTACTGTTATGTGACTGAATCAAGCGCGCCTCCGAACGCGGGCCTCTCAACCGCCTGTCTCGCGCGAACGTGGCACGAAGGGGGCCAGTGTCGCGGCGAGGAGAAATTTCTGCACATCAAAAGTAAGTATTTTGATGTAATATTTTTTAGTTATATCAGAAAATCTAAGCTGTATTTTTTACTTGGTGATAGTTTAAACGCTTAGTATAATTGACGACAATGCATTTTAATAGTTTTTGTGTCATATAGTGCTCGTATTCACAAGTAATTTACCTTTGTTGTCAAAATGATCATGTGGGGACAATTGTTACAATTTCTTGGGTATGGTTGTACCGGTACAACTGTCCCCGTGGTACAATTGACCCCATAAGACCGTTTAATTATGTAAATCTTCCTATTTATTTATTCGGGTCAAAAATTTTAAAAGGTATGATATTATAGTTTACAAAATATAATTTGCACCGATTCGTCATATCGCTTGTCTTGTATTCTGTCGGAATATTTATATTTTGATTATAATATTATATAAGGAAAAATATGAGCCAGTTTCTGACTATTGTACCAGGGGATAGTTGTACCAAGGGGACAATTGTTACATGTGCCTTTCCATACAATATGATAATTGATTATTTGCGTGTTTTTTTGTTGTTTATCACAATTATAACACCAATATAGTAGTTTCTATGACTTAAGTAACCATATTTTAAAGTCCTTATTATATAATTTGTTGCTAGAGATGAAAAAAATTATGTTTTATGTTTTTCAAGTTAACGAAAGTTATTTCAGTTAGTTGTGTGAAATTTTTTGTCTTTTAATTTTAGTTACATTAAAGTTTGTACCGCCGAGTTAAGCTCATATTCAGAAATACATTTCTTTGCTTAAAAACAGTGTTTTATTTCCTCAAAACTTTGGTACAATTTACCCCGTAATGGGGTACAATTGTACCAATTTCCCAATTCTATTCAAATAAAAAAATAATATATTTATTCTGTTTCTATAGCCATAAGAATGGTTCTACCCTCTAGCTAACTATAATCGGGCCGAAACCTAAACTCCCGTATGACGTATGTCACTTTGACAATAATAGTGATGTACCTAAACACGAATCGCTGCGATTAATTGATGATACGTAAAAATACAAATCGAAATAAAATAATTATTTTTATTAATCAGAAGTCTAAACTGTCATCATCAATAACATGGATAATAAATTCATTGTGAATAATATTATCTACTTGATGTCACGATTCGATACGTTTGCGTGAATTCTTGTCCCTTTTTCTTTCTTTTTTTGTATTACTTTAATGTTAAATATGTTTAATCTTAAAACACAATAATTTTTATATCCAGCATTTACAAACCTTGTTAAATAAATCGATAAATTAAACGATGTATCGCGATTTTTTACATTTTTACTATCGATTTATTGTAGACGGATGCAATGGAACTCCCTAAATGGGCAAGCCGGAAGTTCAAGTACTACATTTCCGCGCATAGATTTAAAATTTTTAAAATTCGGACCTTCATGTGCTTGACCCTGATGACACCTGTCATACGGGAGTTTAGGTTTCGGCCCGATTATAACATAGGTATCGTTGAGTATTAACACTATTTAATAAATATTAAAAAACAACTAGCAATTCAGCGCCAAAGGCAAAATGGTACAATTGTCCCCGGTCTACCCTAGTATTATTCCACTCCACGTCCCTGAGAAAATCTGTTAGCTCGGATATTACCGCATCCTCTTGCTAGGGACATCTAAACTTAGCTGAGTATAATAGCTATTATAGCAGCCACGTGACGCTGCCCGTCTACCGCAATAAATACAAATTGACATCTGCGTCCCGCTTACTCCCAGCCCATCGAAATCGAATACCTTGACATAATAAATTCAATAGACTAAAATATAGAAGAAACGATTTAGTTGTGATTATGAGAAAAATATCAGTTCAAATTGTCCGAAGGCAAGCACGTGACTTGGCACGTGAAAATCTAGTCGCTTTCTCTTCGACTCTGAAAGATGAGCTTTTGTCACGTAGGATTAAGTTTGTAGAGTGGTGGACTACCTTTAATTAATTTTTTATCCAAGGTATAATAACTGGATCCCATCTTTTTTCTCTCTTAAAATTTTGAAAGAAATGTAATAAATTTACCTACACACCTACACGATTATTTTTGGCTATGGTAGATGACATTAGTCAAATTCCTTTGATGCTTTGAAGCCTAAAGAATAAAGTTACTTTCCAAAGAGGCCGGAGTCGAAGTAGCAAGTACTACATTATTTGTTTCTATAAAAGAACAACATGGAAGTGTAGGGGTTATTCTAATGGGCGACTGCGCATATTTGCGCTGTGATCGGCAATATCCTCTACTTCCCTACGGAATCCCCCCATGTCTGTACATTATGTAAATGTGTGTTATGTTATGACTGGTCCGTTTTTACAACTACCTACAATATGTACTGTTGTCGAAAATATGCCCATAGGCAAAGAGTTTTCATCACTATGTAGTATAGGTATCGTAGTTAATTCTATAAACGAAAGTAACGAAACACATTGTGGCGTACAGCGGAGCGTCATGTTCCCCGCTACCCGCATTGAGCTGTGACTCATTATATTCAGATACGTCTCGGTGTGCGGACGGTTGCCCGAGTGCACAGGCTGTTATCATTCTCAGTGACTATCTAGTCGCTCTGTACCAACTTATACCAATAGTCAGGATACGGTGGAGCCCCAGTTAACTGACCCGGTTAAGCCCCGGGTCAGGTTGTGCTGTGGGGCACATAACGTGCGGGGCGGGGCACGTTACTATGCCGTATAATATTAGTGCCAACGGCACATTTGGCGACGAGATAAACGTGAGTACATTAATTAATCTTTAAAAAAAAAAAAAAAAAAACAAAGAAAGTGGGTGGAATATTCAATTTCATTTTATAATCCTATCACTGGGCTTCCGCCCGCGTTAGATTCTTATTCGAGGGTAGAATCTTAAGAAAATATATCGTAAAGAATAATCAGCCATCTCGATAATCAATAATTTAGTGAAAAGGGTACAAAATGACCTTATTGGCTTTGGTACCATGAATGGCTCAAGGGATCTTGGCACCAACATAACAACAATACTTTTTATTTAAATATTAATTTCAATATTTTCCTGCATCTATAGTTTGGCCATAGTGGCCGTGATGATATACATATATGAAAAAGTTAACAAGTAGGTACTAAACAATAAACGACAAATACAGATTTCACGTAACATTTAATAGCTCTGATTGTGATGAGCGGCACCTAACTGTTTATGAATAGCTTTTCGCTTAATACAATGAGTATTATTCTGTTAACAATGCACTTTCTGTACATAATTTGAAATATTTGCTCATTCATTTATTCACTGTTTACAATTTATCATTATACAATGTTACATAAACCAGTAATATGAATGCATACTTAGTTTTCTTAGGTTAAAACCTCAGTTTAAAACGTAACTACAGTGATACAAATCATGAGGTCGGCTGGACTGGCACTACCGGCAGGTCACAAGACAGAATATTTATAATTGATTATTTTGCTAAAGCGAAGTATATATAGCAATTACCTACTTTTAATTTATCGATTTAACATAAGAAACAAAAATTTAAAGCTTGTGTATTGTCACTGTGAAAGATACACGAATTTTTGTTTTCTAAAGTTTTTATACCTTTGGCATTATTAACATAGATAAAACAGTGAAATAAATAGGTATAAAAATGGAATATAATAATTATTTTCTCATCACAATCACAATAACTAATACCCAATTTCTGTGATACTTTTGTCAATCTGTTGATCTATTACCATAATAATTGCGTTTCTGAACAACGTACTATAAGCTAAACCATGTTTAATATGAGGTTAACTTAACTGTCCATTGTGACGATATTTTATATAATAAAGGTACCTAAGTGCAACCAGAACAGGGATTGTGGTTGGCTGGTACCTGAACTAGAAAAAACATGTTTCCCTGGTTCCCAACCCGAGAGATTATTATAATTAACTGATATTTAATCGATGGTGTACTTTTTCCATATGATTGATTAATATTGTGATGAAAAAAAAAACACAAAATTTGAACTAAGAGTAAAATAAAAAATAAATAGTAATAGGTATTAAAACAATTACAAGGGTGCAAGTAAATTTTAGAAAGAACTTTAGAAACTATATTCTTGATATGTCTCTAAATATAAGAATTATTTTAACTAAATAGTTAAAAGTTGACTATTATCATAAAGAAACTACCATCCGAGTTGCAAGAAAATACACGCCAAAATGAAAAAAAAAAATTGAAGGACAGTTTTAAATAATTAGTCTGGTTCTAAAAATACATGATATTTTAACCAGTGGAGTTCGTTACAGCTTCTGGTTGACCGGAACATTGATAGATGCGTCGATTAAGATGTTGTTCTCTGTGATTACAATATTCAGAAAACAAAAACTTGTTTATGTAACACTGGCGGCCCGTCCCAGCTTTGCAAGGGGGCCGTTTAGAGGTAAATTATGTTACATAGAAATAATATAGGTGCTAACGCAGAAATAAATTTTGAAATCAATCCAGTGATTAAGATTTTTGTTAAAAATATCTTTAAGGAAAATGCAAAACTTCCATTGTGTATCATGGGTATGGAAGTGTACGAAGTGTAGATTGTACACTTAAATGTATTGTATATTTAATGTGAAATAAACAAGTAAAACGAATAAAATAGGTACCTAAATAAATGGATAAAAAAAAATACGGCAGTAAATACTTAGCGTATTTCAACATAATATGACAGACATGTCGATAACATGTACAAGTTTAAGCCACCAGGAAACCTACAATATAAAATGGAGGCATTTATTTACTTTACTCAATTATTATTTTACAGTCTACCCTGTAAAACAAAATGGTATTTCATTGAAAGCGAATTAATTGAACTCATTGGTGAAAACACAAATTAAGTTTATTACAAAGGATTTAAGTATGATTGTTCGGTCCTGACAAATACAGTAACTGGGCTATGCCCAACGATTTTGATATTAATTGATGCTATAATAACTACTTTAACGAAGGTACGCTCGGTTGCCTTTATATGTTTACATTAATTTACTTCACTAATCACAATGGTACCCCAAGAAGCAAGTTTACGTGCATGAACAAAGTACATTAATTGTTCTTTAATGCACTATATACCATACATAAATGCTGTTCTAAAAACTATTCATAGTTTAGTTTATTAAAATTTCCAATTGTAATGATGTGTAAGGAGATATTATTTTCCATTGATCATTGACGAGTTAGCAATGAATCAGTTAATTGTAATGACAACACAATATTTATTTGAAAATAGAGAAAAGCAGTTAAAATATCTAAATACATGGTGTCACCTAAATGTTATTTTTACTATTTTATACTCCTACTTAATATCCAACAGTATTTTAGTACCTTTGTTTATGAGTCCATAATTATGGATTGATAAGTCAGCATTAAATCGACCTCGGCAATTTTATTGCCTGAAGTCATCATTAAATTGCTAAAGTTACCTTTGTGAACCAAAGTATGAATTCAGATGAATCGATATTATGGATCGTTTAACCAGCATTAAATTGCTAAAGTTACCCAAAATAAAACGAACAAATAATGAATATTGATGTGCACTTTGTGCTACAAATAAAAATATTATGAATTGTTAAGCTAGCATTAAATTACACGGAATCTGCAGTTAAAATGCTCATAGTCAGCATTAAATTGCTAAAACTACCCAATATAAAACGAATAAAGAATAAAAATTGATGTGCACTTTGTGCTACGAATAAATGTTATTCCAATTAGGTATTTAAGTTTATATCTAATTGAGAATAACCAATATGTGTTTCGTTTGAAATAAAATATGTGTAAGGACAATGATGACCTCTGTATGTGGTCCCGGGATAAATTCTCGGTCAGGTCAAATAATCTTTGTGAATCGGCCTGGGTCTAGTAGTGTGCCATCCTACACACAAGCGACTGTTAACAGCAATAATCCACAAAGGTGGATAAGTAATCAATGTGTAAGGACAATAACGACAACCTCCTTGTGTGGTCCCGGGTTAATTTCTCGGTCAGGTCAAATGTTTTGTTTAAATGGGCCTGGGTCTAGTGGTGTGCTATCCTACACAAAAGAGTTCCACTGTTAACAGCTATTCCGTATATGGGTGACTGTAACGGATAAAGTAACGACTGTCATTAATTTAACAGCTATTCCACATAGGTGGTCAAAGAAATGATTGTGGTCCAGCAGCTATAAAAGTATTGGAGACGTCCAGTCTTAGCAAATCCATATTGTTGGGTTGTAATTAAATATAATGTATATTGGAAAAATGTATAATGCAGATCATTAAAAAATATATATATTCTGAACCTGCTACTGACAGGTTACAAAAAACTTATTGCCAAATTAAGTTTAAAAATACAGAATAGTCACTCCTAAGCTAATGCATAAACAAATATGTATTTTATTAAACTAATGTAGGTACATTAATAAAATGATTATTTTAATATAGTATTAATTGAAATTGACACTAGACTGGAAACATTAACATAAAACTAAAGTAGGTATGGATAAATTTAATGTCGTCCTGACAAGATGTTGCCTTGCGGTAAGGTGTCCAGAAGACTGGCAGAATTGCCAAGTTGAATGGCAATACTGATCCTTTGATCAGTACCTACATAACATTAAGTTAAAAAAAAAAAATATCCTTGTTATTAAGATTTTAAATTAGTTGCTGCTTTAACAGATTTAACTAATAAGCAACTCATGCTTTATTAACAGCAAATCCTTATTTGTGTGTGTTTTATAGAGACGGTCTATATACTGTTCCGGCTAAGTTTAGATCCAGAATTTACGCCAAGCAATGGTATCGTGTCTACTTCATGACCAAAATAATTAACAATATTTCTGGCATTTCTTCCAAGTTTTGACACACTGTAACAGTTGTCGTTGTTCATCTTTCAACTGTAGTAAGTAATTATTATAAAATACAATTTCTACAAACATTGAACTGGGTTGATCAAATTAAAAAAATAATAAAAATTTGATCAAAATACAAGTAAATAAATGCAATATACCGACATGTGGTTGTTAAAATTTTTCAAATTCGGCAAGTATCTACCTCTAACAATGATGTTGCTATGAAGGAATGAATTTTTAGTATGATTAAACGAAAAGTAAAAAAAAAAAGAAAAAGGATAAGTGGCCGATGTTGGGAAAGTGGACATGTTGATTATGATGAGATTAAAATCTGTGAAACTAAGTGACTTTCGGTGAAGGAAATGGCGCAGAATATTTTAATGATCCCAATTTGCGAGATGAGAATCGAAATTTATTGATGCAGATATTTATATGATTCCTATGAGATTGTTCGCATTCTTTTGACCATGCACATGATGTAAATAATATCTTTTAAATTTATTGATGCAGATATTTATATGATTCCTATGAGATTGTTCGCGTTCTTTTGACCATGCAAATGATTATAAAGTAATATAATATATAATAGTAATATAGAAAAAACATACCAAAATAAAAATTAGAAATCATGTTATGTCAGAATGACATAATAGCGACCAATACTGTAATGAGTTTCTTTCGGCGTTTCTTCTCAGCAGTGGTCGTTCCGAAACGCTGGTAGTTTGCAGCTTTAAGAATTGCGATGGTATATAATTTGAAATTTGATGTAAAGGGTTACTTTGGATTTATTTCATACTAGTGGTAACGAAAATTATTAAAAACCTTTATCTGTATTAAAATCATCAAAAGAAAGGAGAGATGTGGCGTACAGCGGAGCGTCATGTTCCCCGCTACCCGCATTGAGCTGTGACTCATTATATTCAGATACGTCTCGGTGTGCGGACGGTTGCCCGAGTGCACAGGCTGTTATCATTCTCAGTGACTATCTAGTCGCTCTGTACCAACTTATACCAATAGTCAGGATACGGTGGAGCCCCAGTTAACTGACCCGGTTAAGCCCCGGGTCAGGTTGTGCTGTGGGGCACATAACGTGCGGGGCGGGGCACGTTACTATGCCGTATAATATTAGTGCCAACGGCACACACATAATAGGAACATATCTTAAATTGATTTTGGTCATATCTTTTTTTTGTTCCGTGAATAAATCACATCTCTATCAAAATAAGAAGAAACATATATCAACTGGACCCCACTATTGTTTGGTTCCGTCCATTGATTCAGTCAAAAGCTTATTTAGCAATTTCGCTGGAGAGCCCGTCTCCTGTCGCCCTCGTGCTGCAGTAATGGCAGTCTGAAATTGCTGCAATCCAGCCAGTTAGCCAGTTAATACCCCGTGGGGCTCTGCTTAACTCAGTGTGTCGCGCTGCGCCTGCGACGGATTTATATTTCGAAAATGGGCTTTATACAAACATACACTAATATTTAAATTGTGAACGTTGACCGGAAAAGTTTAAATATCGAACATGAGAATCACAGAACCGTTGGCAAATGGAAGTGAACCGGAGAATCCACAGGAAAGGTAGGTGCTTTATTCTTTTTTGATCGCCCCTTTTATCTATGAAGTGTTTGTTGTTTACCCCTTTTTTTCATCGGAGATGAACGTTTAATGTTCAGCGAGTGTGAAACAAATAAGGAAATGAAACAAAATTGTCTTTACAGACACTAGAGACAAAGAGAAGTGAATTGAATTTCGTTCACGGCAATGATGGCAAGACAGAAAATTGTATTTAATGTGGCGTGAAATTAATGTGTTCACAATCGCAATCTACCCTGACATTTTTTACTGACAATTTGCTTTTGTATCGCCTTTGATATCTGTGTTACGATGTTTCCGACATGCGAGCAAGTTCGTGTACACACTTGTTGATGTTTCAACCCTCTAAAACAGACATTAACAGCTGTATGGCGCGATGTTTAAGGTGTAATCGTTCAAAAGTGACGGATAGGGCCGAAACCATTCGCGTTTCGGCACTGCCCCCGCCCTACTTCCTGTTGTGTTTTCCTCCAATGTAATAAACACTGGGTCGTCCTAAATACCCGGGGTCGGTGACCGCTGTTGACAAGGGTGGGCAGCGATTAATTTTAAAATGCAGCGGAATGTGGATACAGCACGCGAGGCGGGACAATGGACTGTGGCGTACAATTTTTTCAGCGCCGCCGCCAACAAATCGCAACCCTTTGTGTTTCTGGCTGACATGGTGTTAAATTGAAATGTATAGAGCTTAGGAGACCAAGCAAAAAGAGGACTAATGAAAGGTAATATTTCATGTTATGGTGGGAATGCCCAAATGTGGCCCGTTGAGCTAAATCATCACTCAAAAAGTCAATAGTGGGGGTACATTTTGTCAAAATCCTTGTTCCAACAAGGATTCCAACTTTGAAGTATTAGTAAAATAAGCGGTATTTTTTCTTTTAGAAGACTTTTATTTCTCACACAACAGCGTTTAGAAAACAACGAGTACTTGGATAGTAAGATATCCGACAGACGACGTTGTACAATAAAGTATTACATTGATCTATTACCAACAATCCTTGCTAAGGAAAGGATATTTATTTGAAACATTGAATATTAGTACTTGCTAGCTAGGAAATCTTCCTGAAAACTGAAACCTTAAACCAGGAGATTACGCAGGGTGTACCGCTGTACTGATAAGCCACAATCGTCATAAGTGGATTAACTTAACACCTGCTTCCCTGTTCTCGGGTAACTTTTAAGCCTTGCTCGAGGCAACTTGTTCCGAATAGTGGAATACATGTTGTTAATGCGGGGTACGAGCGAGAGGATTAATATTAATGAAGTTTGTAATGCATTAAGTTACTTTTAAGTATATTTACTGTATTTGCGCTTAACTAGTATCTCTCGACACAATTTATAATTTACACAGATAAGACTTACTTAAATTTAAAAATCATTAATCACAAAAAAACCATATGCCATTACCCAAAGGCATATATCTTTTTGTAATATATCACACAGGTACAAAATTATGATAGTAAGTACATAGGTACCAATTTGCTACTATGTCACACCTGCCATATGGCTATAACAACCGTAACCAAAGGCATAACATGCTTAAGTGTAGGTTTCCTCTAAATTCAAATAATTCAAGCCGTTCCTCTTCTAATTTACTTGATGTAGGTATCCGTACATGACTGTACATAAAAATATAAATACGCCATGTTCCCAATGTAAACAAAACAACACGTGTATAATTGTCATACTTAATTAAATATGGATTCGGGGTGTGGAGTATGCTAACGCGCATTTTGGGACTGCTATTATAAGAGTTGAAGAGGATAAATTAATTTATATGTATATCCATTTTTTAAGCGCACACATAAATAAAGACAATATTACAAAGCAGCTACATAATAAAACAACAAATTTTGACCCTAAAATTAATTCAACGAAGCAAATAGGAAAGATAAATACCCCTTAATAAATATTCTATGTTATCTCGCAAAGTGTTTCGCTTTTTATTCATCGAATACGGCGAAGGTTTTTAACAAAAATCATCTCAAAGGTTTGTATAGAAAATTAATAATTTGAGTGGGCCGCGTTGATATTATGCGAAGATTCGCCGGCTTTTCATGGGCCATATTTTAGAAAATCACGTTCAAGAATTTCCATAATACCGGTCGATGCTTTTGCAAACACTCATTTTATTTGGAATATAAATTATAAGGCTTCGTTTTCTTATATTTATTACACCCAACACTAATAAATGACCATCG
Source organism: Ephestia elutella (assembly GCA_018467065.1). Taxonomy (NCBI): domain Eukaryota; kingdom Metazoa; phylum Arthropoda; class Insecta; order Lepidoptera; family Pyralidae; genus Ephestia; species Ephestia elutella. Next base: position 7,731,484 of record CM031576.1, on the reverse strand, counting down.
AAATGTCAGATGAGTACCTAATGCTTTGCATACGCCTGCGTACTTTTTTGTTACCTACGAATCTGTTTCACTTATTTTACAAGTAAAGTTAATGAAATACACATCAGCGACAGCAAATATTATATAACATTTTATAACAGCCAGTGTGGTGTGTCAGTGGTCTACATTGATAAAATGAAGTCATAGGATCAAAACGTCTGCAATTTTAAAGGGCTTTTTTGTCTAGAGCAATATGTCCTTATTATTAAATGACCGCAATTGAAATAGTCAATACTAGTTAACCCAACATTCTATCTTAGCTATGATTGATCATGAATGTAACATCATTCAGAAATATACCACTGTTGATTTTTGTATTTATTTATTTCCGCAAGAACTTTTCACAAATTACTTACATAAGAAAGAGACGAATGAAATCGGAAAATCATTCTCAAATTCTGGCGTGAATAAGAAAAGAGAATAGAGATTTATTCTTATCTACGTAGATATTCTCATGCAACGTTTTTACTGCTAAAATTTTAATCTACAAAGGAGCCGGACATTAGCACTGAGACAGGGTGGCATTCTTTTGAAGACTATTTTTCAAGGAGCAAACAGTTTCCTTGTCTAGCTCCTTGAAGACAAACAGACAGTGGGATTTCAAAAGAAAATGTCTGTGCTAGCACTCGTAAGCGCAATGTGTGAAATATTCTGCGTCGTGATTTTAACTTGCGGGTTTTTGTATAGCAGTTTTTGTTTGGGAAAAACTGCACATTCCCTAGCAAGCCGCGTACGCTAACAATTCTATTCGCACTTCGTTCGTTAGCAAGTGTTGTATGTGTGTTTTTTTTATGTATCGTTGTGGTGCGTATCCTTATCTGTTACTACATCTTATTAATCGATCGCTTTTTTATTATAATCAAAAGAAATCCAAGTAATATTAGTTGTACATCCTGCCTGTGCTATGAAAATGCGGTCTTACTTGTTACAATTACTGTCTCTAAACATCAAAAAGGCATCTTCGTTGATCGTTGTGTAAACAAACATGTCACGTAGTACTCTACTATAAGAAGTAGTAAGGATAAAAATACTAGAGTTGTGAAAGTAGTCTGGTTTCTAGACGACCATTGATCAGGGCGGGCGGCGCCCGGCGGAGAGCCAACGAAAGGGAATTCGATACTACTGCAACAACTACTACACGACAAGCAAAACTTCATCTAATCCCGTTTAGATAAAGTATGCATTTGATAAGTAAGTTATTTGGCGTTTGTTACCATCTGTTAACGTGTTCATTGTGTACAAATAATACATAATAGTATTTGTAAACCGACGCTCGGAGATTAGGAGCGCTTCAGAGGTTTTCTATTTGTGCGGGTAAAGATTTTACTTTGAGAGAGTTTTATTGAAATGGGATCGATTGCAAACTCGTTTTTATTTGCGAAGATCTGCTACCTTTGCTGGATTAGAAGACAACTCTGATCAGTGAACTATTTGGTTAATAAATATATTAATCACATGTATAATAAAAAATGCACAGACAAAGTAAATCAGATCATGGTTCAAAAAAGGTCTATCTAGTCTCTTTCGCTTTCACAGACTGAAAGCCTTTAAATAATAAAATTAATTAACAAGCAAACAAGTTTAGTTGTGTCTGGCAACTTTACCGTGGAAATGAAATGAGCTGCGGAATCCTCGAGTATTTTGGTCGCAATGTCGCGGCGTGTGAAATTCAGCACTAATGGGAGAGCCCATTAAGGCTTTCCGAACATATAAGTGGCTATATTACGGTGCCTTAGGTAGTCCGTACATGAAGCAGTTAGCGGGGGTCGCCGGTTTTTCTGTTTATTTTGGGTCGGTATTCGACCCATATTTTTTTGTTATTTTCTTGAGAAAGAATTTGCGAATAGATTTGCGAAAGAATCTGCGAGTAGATAAAATAGTAACCTTTTTTTAGACAGGTATTTTGTTTGTTTGTAATATTTTTATTATACTAAGGATACATAGTTGAAAGTAACATAAATTAAAAGATAAATACACAAAGGCAGACTTTTCCCATGAATGGATCTCTTCCAGTCAACCAGCGATAGATTGAGAGAAATATTTACTCAATAAAAGGTATTCAAAGGTAATTTAGTTATAATGTTTAAATACTTAGTAGGAATTAGTATCAACAAGTACTCGTATGTTTATGTACAACAACAAAAAGTAAGTCTTTAAGTACAAAACTACCAATCTGTAATATTATTTCGCTCACCGACATTACAAACAAGCGCCGAAATTAGAAATTTCTATCAAAATTAAGCGTACAATAGCAAATTATGTAAATAAATTACAACATGCTAAGGCTATTAATAACGACCCAGAATTCATTAATGGAGGAAATTCGCAGCTTTGTTAATTTACGGGCTTACAAGGTAGTAAATCAAACTTACTCATATGCACATACATACAGGACAGATGGGTCGGTCAGTCATATAATAAGCCCCAGTTTCATATCGCATAATAAATTAAAATTTCACACAATAAATTAATAACCCATTCCTCAATAAAAGCTATATCAAAATCAATTCAGTAGTTTTACACAGACAGGCATAAGTAGACAAAAAAACTTTGCTTCACAGAAACCATAATTCCTATACATCGATTTGGTTTACAAAATAGTTAGTTTTGGATTATTTCTCACAAAGTTGTGTACATACTATTATTTATAGACACAGGAGCCTTTTTCGTCATCATCTCAGCCACAACAAGTCTAATGTCACTGACAGACAGCATTGACATTTTTTGACACAGAATCCTGTGGAGGTTGGAAACGATCTGCTTCCAGCGTCTTCCCCTAACTTTGATACTTGACCATTTTCACCAAGTGCTACTTAGCGGGTTTTATTTCAGAAGTTTTGGACGACATAAAGAAGATTTCTGTGCCCTCTATATTTATTGCAGGCTTCTCAGTACCAAATTAACATGTAAAGGGCACGATGTAGAGCCCAGCAATTGAATATGCATACAATTATAACGATATGTTAATTAAAGATTTCATTCAAAAGGGCGGGCCAAAACTTAGATCATACAATTACATAAATCATCTAATTTATTAGCAGGGATATTATTGGATGAAAATTTCAAGCCTATATTCAAAGTTACTTTTATAAAATGTAGTTAAAATAAAAGAATATTGAATTAGCATCAATTTTTAAATATGATAAAATTAGATGATTCTATAAATAAGTTTTGCAAAAAATGTGGAGGATAGTTTTAATAATGGTCTGAATGTTTGAATGTAACGATCGAGAAGTACCATAGAGCTAGAAAAAAAAAAATACTGAGACACAGACAGCTGAGGAGTTCTATATCTATCGTAAGTACGTTGAAGATCTTGTATCCATGGAAGTAATAAGTAGTTGTACAAAGTATATATGTACTTATTACTTCCATGCTTGTATCACAGATGATCAAAAATTTTCCCGCTTGTTGCCAAGCAACCGTAGCAAGATTCGTAACAAAATTAAAGGCCCTGTTTTTATTTCTAGGAAATTTAAATGGAATTATGAGTACTTTTAATGAGCGATTTTTCTGACAGCTAAATTAAGAAAAAAACATCAGTATAAAAAAATCTCAATAGATGGCGTTTTATTGAAAGCCGAGTCTTAATAATGGCTGTACCTATATTGTGCGACTTTTATTGTCAGCCAGAGGCAGAAAAAAATCACATAACAGTTTGACAGTTGCACAAATCACAATATTGATACTTTTTAGATGTTTTTTAATTAGGTTTTTTTTAAAGGCCAATACCGTGTATTTTTGCTTTTTGAATGGTCTTGCCTTTTACTAAGCGCCGCCTATAAATTAATCTGGAACTATTTTTATTTTAATTTGGGTCTCGGAAAATCCCTCCACTTTATGATATTATGAAATTTATTTAAAAAAAAAGCAATTATAATTAGGTACCTAATTTAAAATAAAAGTTGCAATTTCACATTAAACAAGTTTAAAGATTATTATATCATGTGTTTTTTATTTGAGTTGGTAAAATTATTTTATAACATATTTGCTCCTAAAGTGTCACTTATTTCACCAATTTCAATATTGTATTGTATCTCATTAGTACGCACTTGTGCGTTATTGTAAAGTAAAACGCACGCTCCGTCTAAAAACGACGATACTTTTTTAAATCTTAGCAAAGAGTTTTTATATCAGAAAAGTGGTCAACATTTTATGAATAAAATTAACTTTAGGAGATAAAATAAATAAAAATTTAATTCTTTAAATTTATTTTGACAATAAATTACAACCATTTATCTGTAACAAAACACAAAAATATTAATTTACTTTATTAGTAATACTGGCTGTTTTTTGTGCATTTGCCTTAAAAAAAAGCAGCGATGCGCGTGTTAGAAAAAGGCCAGTATATATATGTATAACTATATATATATTTTTTATTTTAATAAGTAACTATAAGAATATATTTGAACTTTTACTTTTTTTTCTAACAATTCAAAATGTAGGTAGTTGAGGGAGAACAAAGAAACAATAAGTTTAACCAGAACCAAATGTTTATTTTTATAATTGAACCTCAACTTCTTTTAATTTCAAAGCTACAGACTACTAGGATTTCGGACCGACCACTGCTGAGAAGAAATCCCGAAAGAAACTCATTTGAACAGTATTGGTCCCTATCGAGCCAAAGGGGTCTTTTGTATATTTTTACATATTCTTTTTCATCACAGTATCAGTATGTTTTACAATAAGTACATCAATTATGTACCGTCAAAAACAATATAACAAACATATGTTTGTGATCAAGTGACTACTATAAAACACTTATTTGTAAGTCACTTTATACATTTTCTTACACTTAATCAGCGTGATATTTACTTTAGTCATATTAACTATTTAGATTTATATGTAACGAAGTAACAATTACATATAATTTCGTAATATTTTATCAATAGGAAAGATTTATATGTTTGTAATGAGTAACCTCAAAATTATGGAACATATCTCAAAAATACTTTTACCATGAGAATTGTACATTATCTCTGAATTACGTTCGCTATGTTTATGACTAGAAAAACCCATGACAAACCGAGATGGGCTGCCAGTATTTCATAAAATTCCACAAAACATAAATTATATCAAAATACACAGAAATATTCTTATAACAAAGCAACAGCATAACGGTATAAATTTAAAACAATAAGTTTTGTACTTAACTTAAGATAGGTCCGCTCCAGTCGATCACTCAGCACAGAATGTGCTCCGCTTTGAGCGTCGGGTAGTTTTATTCGAACATACCCTACCATCCCTACCAATCGCAACCAACACGTGTTGTTTTCGATGGTGCATGATACAACTTTATTTCTTTAAAAATAATCTTTTAAACCATTAGAATTTATCGTATAATTAAATTATATTAGTTACAATACTAGTATAGGTTTCTATTTGTGATTACGTTGTAATTAAACGTTACATAAAATCACCTTTTAATTAAATATTTACATGGTTATGATGATAACTACTTATAATAAGATATCACGATTTATTCAACAAATAGAACGTCTGTAAACGTTACACGATATTTAAAGTAGTAACTGTTTATTTTATCAGTTAAATACAACGTGTCATTTATAATGATAATTCCCAAGGAATTATCAATAGAAGTACTTAATGAACTGTTGGGACGGGTACCTTTTAAAACATATTTTAGTTTTGTTTTGTTTCATCAATATAATTTATTTATTTACTTTATTTAGCTAAACGTGGCCTTCGAGTCTCACGACTCGAGGCTGTCTACCCCACGAGGGATAAAGAGGTGATTATGTATCTGTATATAATTTCGGTTTAATTTAATACGTAGTAGTTAAATTTTAAGATAACTGTTTGTTTTTGTTTTTAACTCATATTTTAGGAAATATGATTACATTAACTACTTTATAATAACACGGCCATACTGACAAGTACTACGTTCTCGGAGTACTTTAAGGAAGAGAGAAGACGCCAAGCACAATTTTTTTTTTATTCGCTTAGAAGGCGGCTTAAGAAACTAGTTTTCCTGAATTATTCAACTATGTGAAAATTGCGAAATTACTTTAATATTATCGTTTAATAGTTTTGTTAATAATGAATTTATTTTATACTTTTATCAATTACATGTTATTCCAAAAAATAACCAGATATAGACACAGCCACAAGGCACAGTCATAGTCACGGGCACAGCCACAGCCACTAAGGCACAAGCACAGCCACAGTCATAGGCACAGCTACAGATCCAAGCACAAGCACAGCCATGTCAGTATTGTAGTATTGTCAGTAGAAGTAATATGTCAGTGGTAAAGGCCTTGTCTCTTAACATCTGATTGTTTAGATATATTTATAAATAAAATTTTCTGTCATAGAAAAAGCGAACTTTCAACTGAACACAGAGATAGTGAGATCTATTTATACTATGACGGTCGTGAGCTTGAATGACATTTGAAAATTTCAAAACATTTCATATAAACAACATTTACCAACTAAATAGTCAAACACAAAAAATGATACTTATTAGGTATATAGTTTTTCTATGTAAAGTTTTAAATAACCGAACTGATTTTGGTGCAATTTAAGTTTACTTAATTTTTTTTTCACACTTTATAGATAACAGTATTTAGTATTTTTTTTTAAAGAACTGATCACCTGACCATTATCGAAACATAGAACATAGTAAGATGCTTATGTTTTATGGGTGTATACATTTTGTTCATTCTAATCTAATTAGGAACTTAAAGGTCTTTTATTTTGGTTTTAACTTGTTTAATTTAAATAACAAATATACTGCGGGTATATTTGCACCAACACAACAGTAAGTAAAGATGGAAGAACCTTGTTGATTTCAATTTTACATAAACCACTCGGCCAATCTGACTAAAAATATTTTGGTCTACTGCCAGGTGTTTTTGAATCAATCATCAATTTTATAAAAAAGTTAAAACTCGTGAGCATTTATTGTCTTAAGGGGTTTTATTAGGCAAAATTTCGTAAATCACGCAGGAATAAATGGACACTTATCAGTGCCACATTTAAAAAAAAAGAAACGGGAATAAAATTTTCACTAGTTCCTGCAGTTTTTTTTTTGTTATAACGTTAGAATTAAGAATTGCCTAGTAAAAAAAATCGACTGAACACTGTTTGTTTTACATTTCACTGCATTTCTTTGAAAAATCACGTAAGAAAGAAGAGATCGGATTTGGTATTTATAGTTTCTATTTAGTTGTAGGTACCCGACACAACTTTTTCTCTGTACTCTAAGGATTGTTTTACACAATTTTACATATGACGTAACGAACTAAGAGCAAAAAGAGTATGACCTGGTTGAAACATTTGCATCAGTATTATTAACACAACTTAGTCCTATTAATTGATTTTCGATTAATGGTATCTTGGCATTATGCTAAAATCTAAGCCAACATTTGCAATAAATATATATATTTAGATTACAAAATAGACCCGTTGTGTTTTCCTGAATACAAATAAGCAAGATAAATTCTTAAATTCGAACCATAATACAGCAGAACCCCTAAGGGTTTTACCTGCCTTTGCCATGGCTACAACGATACCCTGCGGTATCTCTTAGTGAATACAGCTCGCGGCCCCGTTGTCGTTCGTTGCCAGGTTGATGACAGATAGCGCCACTTCGTAATCCTGATGATGATTTGCAGTAACAGCATCTCGATTTGCGACGAGCAGAACTTCCAGTACCGTAGATCCATTCTGAAAAATATATTGGTTGTATTAGAAAAGGGGAGAAAAAGAATCGAATCCCACTTCTGATGTTAGAAAAAGGCCAGTATATATATGTATAACTATATATATATTTTTTATTTTAATAAGTAACTATAAGAATATATTTGAACTTTTACTTTTTTTTCTAACAATTCAAAATGTAGGTAGTTGAGGGAGAACAAAGAAACAATAAGTTTAACCAGAACCAAATGTTTATTTTTATAATTGAACCTCAACTTCTTTTAATTTCAAAGCTACAGACTACTAGGATTTCGGACTGACCACTGCTGAGAAGAAATCCCGAAAGAAACTCATTTGAACAGTATTGGTCCCTATCGAGCCAAAGGGGTCTTTTGTATATTTTTACATATTCTTTTTCATCACAGTATCAGTATGTTTTACAATAAGTACATCAATTATGTACCGTCAAAAACAATATAACAAACATATGTTTGTGATCAAGTGACTACTATAAAACACTTATTTGTAAGTCACTTTATACATTTTCTTACACTTAATCAGCGTGATATTTACTTTAGTCATATTAACTATTTAGATTTATATGTAACGAAGTAACAATTACATATAATTTCGTAATATTTTATCAATAGGAAAGATTTATATGTTTGTAATGAGTAACCTCAAAATTATGGAACATATCTCAAAAATACTTTTACCATGAGAATTGTACATTATCTCTGAATTACGTTCGCTATGTTTATGACTAGAAAAACCCATGACAAACCGAGATGGGCTGCCAGTATTTCATAAAATTCCACAAAACATAAATTATATCAAAATACACAGAAATATTCTTATAACAAAGCAACAGCATAACGGTATAAATTTAAAACAATAAGTTTTGTACTTAACTTAAGATAGGTCCGCTCCAGTCGATCACTCAGCACAGAATGTGCTCCGCTTTGAGCGTCGGGTAGTTTTATTCGAACATACCCTACCATCCCTACCAATCGCAACCAACACGTGTTGTTTTCGATGGTGCATGATACAACTTTATTTCTTTAAAAATAATCTTTTAAACCATTAGAATTTATCGTATAATTAAATTATATTAGTTACAATACTAGTATAGGTTTCTATTTGTGATTACGTTGTAATTAAACGTTACATAAAATCACCTTTTAATTAAATATTTACATGGTTATGATGATAACTACTTATAATAAGATATCACGATTTATTCAACAAATAGAACGTCTGTAAACGTTACACGATATTTAAAGTAGTAACTGTTTATTTTATCAGTTAAATACAACGTGTCATTTATAATGATAATTCCCAAGGAATTATCAATAGAAGTACTTAATGAACTGTTGGGACGGGTACCTTTTAAAACATATTTTAGTTTTGTTTTGTTTCATCAATATAATTTATTTATTTACTTTATTTAGCTAAACGTGGCCTTCGAGTCTCACGACTCGAGGCTCTGTCTACCCCACGAGGGATAAAGAGGTGATTATGTATCTGTATATAATTTCGGTTTAATTTAATACGTAGTAGTTAAATTTTAAGATAACTGTTTGTTTTTGTTTTTAACTCATATTTTAGGAAATATGATTACATTAACTACTTTATAATAACACGCGCGCATTTCTAATTTGTGAACAAGTAAAATTATACCGCGCGCTTTTTCTTTGGTATTGTCATTTTCCGAGTTTTATTTAAATATTTCCTCGCAAATATGTTATAAAACGTCGTATGACATACGTGCGCTTTGAAAATTACAGCCTCTGCCTTTCTCTAGCAATATCGCCTCGGCTGTAATTTTCAACTTACCGCACTTATATCACAATGTATCTACTATTGTTATAGGCCAGCATCATTTTGCAAAATTCGAGATTGTGATCTTTTGATATTATTAGCCGTTCTTACTGCTTCGAATCTCTAAGATAGGTATTCATACATTATTTCTGTGCGTTGACGAATGAATGATTTAAAAAAAAGAAGAGTGGGCACTTTTTACAGGTTTCAGTGAGTATGCACGGCTCGTAATTTATTCTGGAGCATTTTTGCAAATTAATAAGGAAAATAAAGAAAATGGTGTGACTGCAATGTGACGAGAATAAAGCGGGCTTATTCATTAAACCAACATCTGAAAGAAAAGCAAAGGAAAACCACTTGGGAATCAAGCGTCAAGTGCCTCTACCTAAGTGCGTGTCGCGTCACGCGTCATGACAGGTGTCTTAACAAATAGGCAGGCCGTAAACACGTAAAAGATTTTCGTAATATTTTTTAAGACATTCGTATGTCAGGGGAAATATTTTACCTGCGAAATATTAGCTAAATAAAAGAAGATGAATAAAGTGATGGAGATGGAAATTAATGTATCAGGAATATGAGAAAGATATTTTTATGCCTTAGTATCAAGATCACACATGTAGGGTATAAAACACAATAAATAAGTACTTATAACAGTAGAAATGACCTGATGATGAAGGTACAATATCTCTACAGCAAGACAAGATTTTTACAGTTTGCAGGCCGTTTAATCTATTAAAGACAGTTTTCAGAGTTGAAAATTACCTGCAGACTTGCTAAAACTAAAGGAATTGAAAAGGGTGTAGGAGCTAATGGTCTAGAATTGATGACGGTTATCTAGCTAGCCCGGGTTCGTTACTGGGGCTATAAATTAGACGCCAGCACAGCACCTTCACGAGAATCGACCCGTCTAGCTGACATCTAGAACTATTCTACAGACTACGATCAAGGGATTTGTCAGGGATTTGTAGATATTTTAAGATACTTAGTAACCTTATTATATATCCTAGGTCCTACATTATACAGGGTGGGCCATAAAGTTGAGCGGATTATAAAAAATCATATAAAAAAAACTACAAAGCCCAGGATAGAAAAAATATATTTAAAATAAAGAATACAAATGGGATTTTTATTTTATAAAAATAACATCGCCGAGATATGTACCAACTAAACGTACACACTCTTCCAAACTAGTCCTCAAATTCGGGAAAACTCGCTGGCACATCGCTCGTGGGATAGCAGACATTTCCTCGCGAATATTGTCTTTGAGCTGGGCAATTGTCGTCGGTTTATTGGCGTTAACGCGACTCTTGGGATATCCCCAGAGAAAAAAATCCAGTGTCGTGAGATCTGGGCTCCGGGGAGGCCACGGAATGTCCCCTCGACGCGATATCAGTTTTTCATTAAACATTTCGTTTACAACTGCCAAAGACTCATTGGATGTATAGGATGTCGCGCTATCTTGTTGAAACCAAGTCCTGCTGTTGTAGGCTTCAAAATTATGCAGTTGTGGATACAAAAAGTTACGTAACATTGCTGTGTAGCGATCAAAATTTACTGTTATTCCAGCTGGGGATCGCGCCATACAGATGCCGCAACTTCGCTTACATTTCCCTCCGTTCTTATCGACCTTGGATGCCCCGCAGGTTTTTCATTTAATATCGAGCCTGAAGACTCAACTTTCTGACCCACGATCAGATCACACTTTCACTCGAACATTGGTTTAAATCATGTAAACTAAACTTGGAACGAAATAGACGCCGCGAATAGAGCACAAATCGACATTTTTGTAATACGCCTTTACACAAAACGCACGCTGCTCTACGGTGAAAAGCTCCATGACAACGAATTTCCGAGAACCAAGCTACCTATTCCCACTACTCCACATCGCGCGCCCGCGTTCCTGTAACGAGTAATGCGATTTTGAAATTCGTACGCCTTTCTGGCCCACCCTGTATAATAAACTACCAGACTCACTCAAAGAACTAAATATAAGTAAATTTGCAGCAAAGTTTAAAAATTTATTGCTAGATAAATGCTATTATAGTATTGAAGAGTTTTTAGAAGACAAAATATCTATCTGATTTATTTTTACTGACTATTTTTCGAAATTGTATTTTTTATTGACATGCTTCCTTTTTGATTTGACCAGTATTTGTGAATCTAATTTGAAATAGAACTACATAATCTTATTATATTATTATATTTGCACACCTTACCAAGGTAAGAATGTAATTGGACACCTAATTATTAAGACCTTTGTAGATACATTTTATTGCAAATAAAAAGATTTTGAATTTTTGAATTTTTAACTATAAAACTAAACTGAATTTAGTTTAAAATTTACTTTACTTATTGCTGTGTAAGTCCTTATGATGACAGACATTTATAGGTTTGTCTTCCGTTCCACTATGACTTTCCACATTTAATATTTATAGGTCAAACGCAGACTGTTTTTTTATGAAGAGTACCTTACTTACCTACCTTTCGTAATGCAGAAGGAACTTTGTCCATGGTTTACAGATAAGCCCACAGAAGAGCGCGTTTTAGCGGTTTTAGTAAAAGTTGCAACCTGCTGTTTCCTATGTGCTGCTTGCAGTCTAGTATTGCAGTCCTGGTTTTATTTTTACTGGGATATACGCCTCGGTGAGAATGTTTTATTCGGAGATGTTGCCAGAATCATCGCGTTCGGTCTACGGGTTGGCACGATGCTAAAAAGTTTGCCATTTCTAGTAACGCTGCTCACTGTTACTAGGTTATTTTTATTTGAGCTTTTAATATAAAATTTTCATACTGCCATTCCATGGTAATCAAAAAAAATCGTTTCTAGGCCGGTAGGAATCGACACCGAATGATCGGTTGCCACTGCCGCTGACGCCGCACATCATTTCCGCTGCCAAAGTCGCGTCGATCTCCGGCCATTCCGTAAACGGTTCAGTCCGGATTACCAGCTACGTTTATTTTAAACACGGCTCGCTCGTCCATTAAAGCGATTACCGATGTGCCGATTCATACCCTAATCGGTATTTGATTGGTGTTTATTCAAGGTGTTGGGTACTATGTAACATCGTATATTGATATCCTGATCTAGATAGATCCTGATATAGATCCAATTAATGGAGCAATCTTAGGATTTTTTACAGGACTGACTAAAAAAGGAGTGTTATGTTTTCAGGGTTCATGTATGTAAGTAAGTAAGTATGTATGTAAATTTCTTTATTCCACTAAGTATAAGTCCTGAACGGCTTAACAGATTATGATGTGAGAGGTATTTTCAGATTCCTTGCAATTCTCCGACTGAGATAAGCTATGTGAGTTGTCAGACGTGTTTTTTTATTTTTTAATAATTAGCTTTTTACCATTCAGTGTATACTGAATATTCAGTCCCAGACTGGACAAAGAATCGGCTGCAGTTATAATAAATACTTGCTGTGAAAATTATTGTCTACTATTGAAATGGTCCGATGGTGGGTGTACTGGTAACAAACTTCATAAACTATTAGTACCGTCTGTCCCCGCTCGCTCGGGATTACGCTCACGTCCAGGCGGGTTCGGAATAGTTCGTTACCGATTGAATATTGTATGAAATGCCTGTAATTTTCGCCTTTTTCGCCATTTACAGAACGTCATGTGCAACATAAATACAGGACGGGAAACGCTGGATTTAAATCCGGCGCATTTCCATATTGGATTATACGTTTTTAAATAAATTATTTCAGCATTATATCAATTATGTATATGGAAGTTGGATATACTAATTTCAAATATCTGCAGATTTCCCGAATATAGGTAGGTATACACTGCTGAAAAGAAATGCCGAAAGAACCTCAGTATTTTATTTGGTCCCTATCACGCTAGAGTAGGAATTTTTTTATTCATATTTTTATTAGATTTTTTTCCTAGCCATTTTCGTCCCACTGCTGGGCAAAATAAATAATATAATAAATATGAATATTATATTATATTTTTTTATTAGAAATATAATATAATATTCATATTTTTATTAGAAATTAAAAAAGCTACCCTGGAATGATGGAAACCATCTATTGGGTACAAAATTAAGGACCGTCCGAAACAGTCGTAAATATTAAAATTACGTGAAAGTCAATAAATTACTTACAAAACTACCGTTTTTATCATAAATATGAAAATGTTCATAATACTAATTTGTTAAATGTAGAGAAGTACCTTAAAATATCAGCAAATTGAAGCAATTTCGGCGTAAAAATATACTTATTCAAATTTGGCATTAGAAGGCGGCCATTAGCCCCGAATTCTCGTAATAACTCACTCGAGCCCGCGGGCTTGCGACTCCCGACAGCTCCTTCCAAGGCTATCTTTCAAATTATCAAACCTCACAGTCAGCATGATTCTCCTTCACTCCCTAGCTAGTATCTATATCTGTATCTAGCATCTATATCTCTAGTATTGTCTAAAATTTCACAGTCGAATTTTATGAAATTCTATTTACTCGATATTTTTTAGGTAGCGTTTATGCTTTGAGTTACGATAAGACGCAGACCATTTTCTTTTAGTTACCTAATCTCCAATAGAACTATACGAAGGTGTGGTAACTTATAGCTCCTAATGGAATGAGAGATGATGGTGAGACTTGAAAATTAAATGTATTTATCGTAATATATGTACGAAATATAATCTTATTTTCTTCTTGTTCCAGTTGCTACTCCATACCCTCCAACAATATGTCTGGCGGATCCCACGTGTCCCGGGCCACGTTCGGGGGGGCGGACTCAGAGATCTCAGGGGGTAGCGCCCCCCCTCTGCCCAGCCCGGCGTCCGCGGGGGCTGCGCTGGTGTCTCCAGAGACCCTGAGCCGGCACAGCAGCCCCCCACCGATACCTGCGCACCCATCGCATCAGCAACCGGCGCCGTCATGCTCATCACATAGGGTCCATATGGAATCTCCTCTCAGGTATTTAGTTGAGCTCACGCAATTTGAAGTACATATAAACATGGCTGTAACTTTCTTTAGGAGAGATTATCTTATAGAGTAAATCAATAAATTGGGTCAAAAAGGCGTTTTAGACAAAAATGGCATTCTGTTAAAAATTGCCATAAATTCTACACGCAAGATAGAGGCTTGATATTTATTACAATAAACGCAAGTATACCTTAACCATAGAGCTAGAAATATTTTTTTTAATTTTACTGATTTTTTTTTCTATGACTACTATGACTACTATGACTAGGACCTTAACTTAACTCTACCTTATTATAAAGGTGGTTTTATATTAAAACAATAAATTTAATTTAATGTCACATTGGTAAAAGCTCTCAGCAGCTCTCAAGTAAAGCCATAAATCGTCTACTTATGTCTTAGGAGATCACGATATATAATAATGAATTCAGAAAAACCATACCACGTATTCACCATCCTTTACTTACTTATCTGTGAATATTTAATAGCGCAGTAAATAGACGAGAATCAAATTACAAACGGTCCAGTAATTGTGAATTTTTTGAAATGTTGTGTAGGATTATTGTGAGTATTCAAAATAAAAAGGGCACAATTGCCAAGTTTCCGCGCCCGCAGTAATTTTAAAAAAACTAAAAAAAAAAAAACTTTCTTCAGATTTAGGCTCATATTTTCGTTTAGATGCATTTTTGCTAGGAAAGTGTTCTACAAAATCTTGTAGATAATTAAATTTCGTATTGTTTACATTTTACATGTTGTACCTAGGACTTATAGTTACCGAGATGTGTGCTCATAAAAACAAATTAAAAATCTTCTTTTTCGGAAATTTGTCAAACTTTTCACTTCAGAACGCTGTAATCTAGTTATGGCATATTTTAGGAGAATAAGTATTTAAACAAAATTTGTAGGGAATTTAATTACCTTCAAAACGCATTTGCATTTTTCTTAACCAACCCTGCAGAATGGGGAGTAAAACTCAATAAAAAAAACTACGGAATATTGCTTTTTTTGTTATAATATTTTATTTTCTGCTAACTGCGCCTCGGGTCTTCGCTCCCATGGGAATTTCAGGATATAAAGTAACCTATGGGGAAAGATTGGGAAAGAAACCAGATTTTAAAATGAAAAAGTTTGGATGTGATATTTCTTGCTCAATCTTAAAAAATCTACTGGACGGATTTCGATTAAATTTGGTATACTAGTAGAAAAATATCAGGACTAGCACATAAGGTACTTTATATCCCGAAATTTCCATGGAAGCGAGGCTCAGTTAGTAAAAAGTAAAATATTATAGCAAAAAACAATTTCCGTTGTTTTATCATTCAGTTTTACTCTCCACCTTGCAGGGTTGGTTGAGAAATATGCAATTGCGTTTTGCAGGTAATTAAATTCCCTACGATGTTTGTTCTGCTAATTTTTCTCCTAGAATAGGTCATGACTGGATTACATCGTTCTAAATTAAAAAAGATTGACGAATGTTTGAAAAATGAGATTTTTTTTAAGGCAAAGGATTTTTTTTCTCGGATACTGTCAGTCCTAGAAACAAAATGTAAAATAAAAATAACGGCAAATTTAATTTCCTACAACATTGTGTAGAACACTTTTCTAGCGAAAATGCACTTAAAAGAAAATACATATATAAGCGAAAAACCGAACAAAGTGGTAATTTTTTTTTTAATTTTCCAATTTGGCGGCGATTGCAAAAGCTATGCAATTGTGCCATATTTATTTTAAATACTTACAACCTAAACAATAATATAAAAAAAATTGAGTTACTGGACCGCACGTAATTAACTCCTAGGGAAGGTTCGCTTTATTTACTGCGCTATAAAGAGTATAACATAACTTGTAATAATAAATGCATTAGAATATATGATGCAAAGTTTGAAAATATGCGAATAATACTGAGAAATAAGACAAATTACAAGAATATTCACTAATTAAGGTTTTTCTCTTTGTCAGATTATCGAGTCCTCCATCCCTATCACTGGGAGGGTCACTGTCCCTCCATCCGGTGCTGTATGGACCTGGAGGACCCCCTCACCCTCCGCTGCCACCAGCAAGACGGTCTTCAAGGCCATCAGCCTCTCATCCTATGCATGTGATTAGCGCGTAAGTAACTTATCTCTACACTCTTCTATAAAGTGTTCCTTCTATCGCTATCTCTGTCGCTCCAACCAGTGCTGCTGTACGGTCCTGAGGCTCTCCATTACCCCCTGCAGCCATCAGCAAGACAATCTTCAAGACTATCAGCCTCTCATCTCATGCATATCATCAGCGCGTAAGTACTTTATACCTGCATTGCTTCGGGTTTTACTAATAGGATACGTTTTTGTATTTTTTTTTGTAACTTGCATCAAAAACGATTAGTCGTTTGCTCCTAAACTTAGTTATTCAAAATAATCTGTAGTTAAAAGAAACTATGTGTACGGGATAGAATAAAATTAATTAAGCAGCAATGTAGAGCTCTAACATCATAATACATACTTTTTTTTTGCCAAAGTAATAGTTGCGCAAAATTTCCATACTCCGCTTTTTCCGGGAAATATGACGTCAAGTATCGAATTTATTGCAGTAATTTAGAGGCCGTAAATTCTCCTCCCCCGCGATGCATTTGCTCGCCGCAATAAAATAAAATGAGTTCTTCTGACCGAACCGAACTAGGCTGGGAAAATATATAATGTAATCATCATACTCGTATATTTATATCATTTTGGTATACATAAAATATAAAGGATATACATATTCTTATTGAACTTTTATAGGATGTTACAATGTTTGAAAGAAAAAAGATACTCAGGAATTGACTCATGTGTAAGAATGGGCTTTCAGTACAAGATGTAAGATTTGTGCAATACGTTTCCTGAAGTAAGACAAAAATCTGGCTGTGGAAAAGAAAAACAAAAGAGAAGAACTTCTTAGCTTCTTTGATATTTAGTTATTACTACCAAATACATAAACTCAACTCGCTAGAGTTTTAATAGTATTTGTTACTGCCTTATAATAATTAACACAAGTTATAATTCGAATTACAAGAGTCATCAAGCCATTTTATGATGTACAAATACAAAGACATCGAATATAAAACTACATTCTAAACTAAATTCAGAATTACTGAATTCTAAAGCCAAAGCTTTAGAAATCTATTTCCCGTATAGAAATTCAGACCATAGAGATGCAATAGAGAACGGTAATAAAATAGAAGCATTTGGCACTGCGATCCACTATATAACATTACGTTTTTTTCCCTTGTCCGGCGCAGATATAAATGGGCATTGAAATAGGAGAGTTCGAATAAAAAATACACTCCAGCCAATCATTGGGCGGGTGGCAAAATTGCCAGAGTGAAAAATGTTGGCGCTCAGACCACGGATCTGCAATAAATTACAAGAAAACGTAAAAGCTTGCAACCGAGTGTTTGCAGGGAGGCTCTTGAGGATAAAGTGCAGGGAAAACTCAGGTAATGTAATAAAATCGATTTACCGAAATTTTACGACCACGTCATCAAAGTAGGGATACATACTTTCATGATTTATTTCTTAATATATAAAGTAAATTGACGAGAAGAATCTATTGCGAAAATGTATTTTTTGAATACTCGTTATAAATATTTTGTAAGTATCTATGTATTTCGGCACCGTCGACGGCACCATTTAATTATAAATTCAACGCGCAATTACACTAAAAGGTTTCATAGGCTGTGAAGGCCTAATTTCAACCGCTAATGTGGTGTGTGGAGGTTCCATAATGCTTCATTTGGCCTAATTGGCATAATGTATACAGCACCGCGTACAGTGTTCCTGGCGCCTGTGTCACGACAATAAATCAACATTATGAAGGAATGCTGAAACAACCTAGTAACAGAGCTTTATTAAACCATTTTGTATTTTGAACACACAACATAATGTTCAAAGTTGACTCATTTATCAAATAATTTTTTCTAATAAAATACTTATCAGCTTTATTACAATTTTCCTGCAATCTGACGAAATATTGGTATCCAATTCAACTAATGCTGCTGGTGCTTAGTATTACGGCATTTCTTACTTTTGAAAATTGCAAACGATTCTTTTGTGGTGCAAAACACTAAACCACTTCATCAAATACTAAAAAAAAACAATCTCTAATGATACTGTTAGACCTTACAAGGTAACAACGGTATCAATACATCTAACTAAAAAACGTCACTTCGATATCACCCCAAGATCTTATCCCCTCCCTAGCGGCACAGTTCGCACTCGCGGGGAAATTACATTTTCCCCACTGATTGTGCAGTCTAATGAAAACCTCTCACGATGACACAATGTAGTCTAGTGCCTGGGACTCGGGAATTAACAGAGGTATACATTTACATCGGCGGCGGATTTACCAGGCTTTGTAGGCCCGGGGTAGAAGATTTAGGGGCGGCATTTTTTCACACACTAAAAAGATCCATCCTCACAAACAATGTTACACTAATTTTGCTGAAAATTGAATTATTGATTTTGACCATTCGCAAAAAAATGCCGAAGCGAGAACTTGCTCAGTAAATTGCTGGATTAAAAAATAATTACAACCTAGAAAGAGACATGTGTGGGGGCTACAAAATTTGAAACTATTTCAGCCTACTGGCGGCAAATGTAATAATCCACCACAGAAGTATATGGTTGGCAGCTCCTTCAGGACTCACTTTACGTGATGCATTTGAATATGCTTATAGGCAAGGGACGTTTGAAGCACGAATGTATTATGACGCCATGATGGAAATGTGTGGGAAAATGGTAAAGATGACGATGGAAATTTTGTGTTTTGCTTTTAAGCGCACGCGTGGGAAATGGGAGGAATTCGTTACGCCAATGGAAATTCCATGTTAATTCAACGTTTCAGAGACTTCCAGTTAACGCCGAGCTATTTAACATTTTTGACACATGCCAGAAAAGAAGGGTGTTGTGTGGCTGCAATATGGTGATCGAAGGGGTTGTTATTATTGTCAATATCTAAAGTGCAACCAAAAATTCTAACGAAATCATGACTCTGTATTTAATTGTTGAAGTGATCAAATGCATTAGAAAGTAATTATAGTCACAAATACAATAGTTTTAGTAGGTTTTAGTAAAATGGTCATCATCCTCAGCCACAAAAAATGGGATCGCTGTTTTACTAGTCAATTTTGTTTATAAATGTCGGATTCAGAATTACAAATGTTATACTAAGACTACTGTGCAGAACAACTACGCTCTGCTGCCAGAAAATGTGCGCAGAGAATCCGGACAAACGAAGCGCCGTGAACCTCTTCACCGAAAAAGACCAGATTTTAAGTGGAGACCTATAGGTCCCCAAAAAAGCCCGATGATACCCGACGGTAAAGATTATATACGGCACTGCGTCTGTCCGACTAGAGCCTAAAACCTAACCTATACGCAGTCTGCTACCACTATAGCTTATAAAGGGAGCTATAGGGCCCTATATAATAACCTAACTTAATAACTACAACCACCCACAAACCCAAGGGTCACTTACCAAACTTAATCTTCTGCTCTTCGGATCCAATCTTGAGTGTCTTCGGAAAGGGGGAATGCGGTCCCTAAACACCAAACCTACCCCGAGATCTCAATTCCCCAGAACAAACAAATAGATTTCTTCCCGAAGTTGGCTCGGCAACAGATGTCGGCGTCCCCAGGCAGCCACGTTTCGCATCTCACAAGAAACAGTCACAATAACAGGGTTTTTCACCAACACGAACGTTCAATAGTTATTTAACAAAAGGAAGCTCACAATTATAACTCAAATCAGTTATTACAAACAAAATTAACGCCACGCCGCGCAGCTTCAAAATGCAACAACCCAAGATGGTGGCTATATCAGCGCGATATTTCCTGCGACACGGCCTCGTGTGCGCGCGTTCAAAGGACCACTGAATGTCGACGGCCGGAAGCCGTCTGCGCAATGTTGCCAGGAGGCAAACGCAATGGCTATACGTAAAGCCAGCTATACACGGCGCTGCTACCATGCGACAGTGCACAGAGTTTATAAGCATCAACAATTTTTATTACAAACATCCCCCCGTCCCGGTCTGAGAAGCAGACCGCTAGCTTACTCTACGGGAAGGCGGGCGAGAGAGGTCACACCTCTCCTTAAAATCGAACCGTCGACCAACACATCAGCCACACGCGGAGTGCCATCTCCGCCAAGAATCAAACGTAATATGCGAGCTCGTCGCCAAAGCAATGAGGGCAAATTTGCCTCTTTTAACAATACTAAATCACCCTCCCTGGGAGGCTCAGTCCTGTCTGTCCACTTCACTCTTTGCTGCAGCAAATGCAAATATTCAAGCGACCAGCGACGCCAAAAGTCCTGGCTCATTTGCTGCAACATTTGAAAACGCGACAACCGATATACGCGTTCGTCCTTCCACGGGTATTCGGGCAGGGCATTCAAAGGCCCTCCCACCAAAAAATGACCAGGGGTGAGAGCTTCCAAGTCATTTGGATCTGGAGATAGCGGACAGAGAGGACGAGAGTTGAGGACCGCCTCAACTTTACAAAACACTGTGGCCAGCTCTTCAAAAGTTAGAGCCGTTTCTCCGATAATGCGGCGGAGGTGGGTCTTTGCGGATTTCACAGCCGCTTCAAAAATCCCTCCCCAATGGGGGCAACTTGGGGGACTAAACTTCCAGGTTATTCCCCTTTGGGCAGCAATTTGACTTAAACTAGTACAATTTTTATCAATAAACACAGAAACATCCTTAAGATAATTTACAGTTCCCTTATAGTTTGTGCCATTATCAGACCTAATAAGGAAGGTAGACCTCGACGCGAAACAAAGCGATCCAACGCGGCGACGAAGGCCTCCGTAGTCAGAGCCGATACCACCTCCAAATGGACAGCCTTGGTGGCCAAACAAACAAATACACACAAATAGCCCTTCACAATACGGGCATTACGAAAGGAGAAGCCTTGATCGAAAAGGGACCGGCAAAATCGGTTCCAACGCCGTCAAACGGCCTCGAAGGTCGGATTCGATCAGCGGGCAAATCACCCATCTGTGGTTGCATCGTGGATGCCTTCAACCTATAACATGCAATACATCGAAACAGGACACTACGGATTGCTCTTCGGGCAGACAAAATCCAAAATTCGCGTTGCAAAATAGCCAACAAAGCATTGCACCCAGCATGGGCGTTACGAATGTGTCGATCAGACACCAAAAGCTGCACCAAGGGTCCGCCCTTGGGCAACAACAGAGGATGGCGAGTCTCATATGGAAGATCCGCCTTCCGGAGCCTGCCTCCAACCCGAAGAAGCCCATCCGAGTCGATGTACGGGTTCAAACGAGCGACCGCGCCCTTCAACTTAGCGCGTCCGTCGCGCAAAATACAACTCCGACTCAAACCGTCCGGTCTGCACGACACGGACCCAATGCAACAATGCGCTCCGGCGCTCTTCTGCACCTGCAATCGGCTCCAACCGCTTTGCCTGTGGGTTTCTACAATTATGTATGAAACGCTTAATCCAACTGGTAACACCCAGAAGCTTATCCAAACTGCTATACCGAGCAAGTAGCCAATCCGGCTCCGACGTCGTCTCAGCGACTACAGCATGTACACGGAGCCCAGTCAAGCTCAAAGAAGTAACATCTGTCTGACAGACAGGCCAAGAAGTTTCTGATCCCATCAGCCACTCTGGACCCCACCAGAGCGGGTGTGACACCAATTCTGGTGCCGTACAACCTCGGGAAGCACAGTCCGCTGGGTTAAGCTCTCCCGGCACATGTCTCCATGTTATATCAATTCCAATATTTTGAATTTGGGAAACCCTGTTTCCAACAAAAACCTCCAAGGTATGTGGGGCCGCGCGCAACCATGCAAGCGCGACCTGGCTATCCGACCAGGCGAAGATGTCTCGTATCTCGACCGTGGCCGCCAGCTCAGATGCAACGTGATGCAACAATTTAGAGAGAAGGTGAGCTCCACTCAACTCAAGCTTGGGAATAGTCAGCCTAGTCCTGATGGGGGCGACCTTGCTCTTCCCTAACAAAAGCGAGACATTGACCCGGCCATCGGCGTCAACTGTCCGCATATAGACTGACGCGGCGTAGCCTCGCTCCGACGCGTCACAAAAGCCATGCAGGCTGGCTCGATATTTCCCGGGGGCAATATTCGACGAGGCAAGGCAATCCGATTGACTTCCTTAATCGATGAAAACAACTCGAGCCAATCATCCAATGGAGAGCCAAACAGCGGCTCGTCCCACGAGACGCCCAAAGTCCAAAGTCTCTGAAGAAGACACTTTGCAGAGAATATCACTGGACTGATCCAACCGCTTGGATCAAACATACGGGCTATTACGGACAACACCGTTCTCTTAGTCCAGACCTTTGGTATTTCCAAGTCCACTTGGAATGTAAAAATATCGGTTAGCGGCTGGTACTGCATGCCCAGCACCGCTATCCTGTTGGTATCATCCACATCCTCAAACAGGTGAGGGTTCTGTTGGTGATCCTCCGGGATCCCTTCTAGAACTTTAGGCTCATTAGACAACCACTTACGTAGCTCGTAGCCACCTGTCTTCAATATTTCAATCAATTCATCCCGCAGTAGGAGGGCCTCCTCAATACTTTGGGCTCCGGTGCACACGTCATCATACAAGTCACGTGACAGCACGGAAGCCCCACGGGAAAGCGGATCCGTTCCCGCTCTGCCAATTCAAGCAATGATCTGATGGCGATATAGGGACTAGATTTCAAACCATACGTGTTTGTGTTGAGTTCATACACCGTCACAGGATCCTCAGGGCGCTCACGCCAGAGTATCAACTGGAATCGCCTGTCCTCAGGATGTATGACTGTCTGGCGGAACATCATCCGGATGTCCGCGCCAAAAACCACTTGATGTCTTCTAAAGTTCAAGATGATGTCAATTACGTCCCTATGCAATTTGGGACCTGAATGCAAACATAGATTCAACGAAACTCCGTTCGAAGTGGGTGCGGACCCATCAAAGACAGTCCGCAACTTGCCCGTTGAGGCCTTCACCACCGCGTGGTGAGGCAAAAAATAATGCTCAGTTGAGCTCCAATCAACTCGAGCCGGAGACATGTGACCCAAATCCTCGTACTCGCGCATAAATTCAATATATTTATCGCGAAGTACGTGGTCACGCTGCATACGTCGCTCCATGGACAGCAGTCGTTTCTCCGCAAGCGCCCTACTTTGCCCTAGGCTAGGACGAGAGGCAACAAAGGGTAACCTAGTTACAAACCGACCGGAGGGCAACCTCTCCGTGGTCGATCGAAAAAGGGCTTCGCACTCAGCGTGTTCCGGATCCATCCTGGAACTCATAGGTGGCTCCTCCACCTCCCAAAACCTTTGCATGGTCTTGGCCAAGGACGCAGATGCGACAACCGGTGGATCCTCCGCGGTGCCATTATCAAACACAGGGCCCATCAGGGCAAAACCAAAAATCGTAGACACTGCCATCAGTGAAGACGAACCCAGAGCTTTCTGGGTACCCAACAAAATCCAACCCAATACATCCGAGCCCAGGAGCAAGTCCACTGGGCCGGGATGAAAACAAAGGGGTCGGCCAAATCCAGACCCGAAACCAAAAGACAACACACCCGGCGGTATGTCTGTCGAGGGCTGCCAACCCGCAATGGTATCCATTACCATAGCCGCTGAGAAGTCGTGATCCCTCATTGTGGAGGACTTCAGCGAAGAAAAGGTGACAAAGTGTCTGGCCCGTCAGACACACGCTTCCACTTGTATGCCACCAACTCCAAGAAGTGGCACAGGCGAGTCTTCCACGACTAAACCTAACTGGCGTGCCACTCGAGTGGTAACCAAACTGCTTTGAGCCCCTGAGTCCAACAGAGCTCTCAAATTAATGGCTTCCCCCACACGACCCCATACGCGGACCACCGCGGTAGGGAGCAGAACCGTCCGCGGCTCTGTCCCAGCAAGGGAGCAAGCTAGTTACGGGCTCCCCACTCTCTCCAAACCAGGGGGGCGCCACTGACCCGGATAATATGTCGGGCGAGTGCACATCCCCATCTGAGGGGGGGCATAACCCGCGGCCCGGCCATACCTATGGTACGGCGGGTGGTACTCCCAGCCGTGGGTACTCGTGCAGCGGCGGAGAAAACCGCTGCGGCTGCATGTGGTGGGTAGTGGTAACCCGCGTGGAGGGGGGTATCCCCACTCTCACGTCCGGTCTAGGGCCCCCGCCCATGGGGGCCCTATCCGGGGCCTGGCCAGCCACATACTGGCCATGACCTTGGGGCGCGTGGTCCCGGTCCGCCGCAAGACCCGCGCAGGTACGCGACCCCTCCCGAGGGGGTGCGACGAGCGAAGCCGCGTCCTCCGTCCGATGGTGGAGAGGGCTTCGCGCAGGAGCGCCCCCGCCCATAGGGGACCCCTGCCTCAACAACCGGGGGCCATCCCCGTTCCGGTTCATGCAGAGGCATCACGTAAAAACGGTGCAGCCCACGGCATGCACTGCATGGTATGGCTCTGGGACAGTCACGTGCATAGTGACTGCCCAAACAGTAAAAGCAAAGTTCATGCCGCCTTGCCATGCGGCGCCGATCTTGTACTGGCAGTCTCTGCCAGTCCCTGCATTGCAGCAGGCTGTGGCCCATCCGGCCACATTGCAGGCAGTCCGCGTCCCTCGCGACTGCTGCCGTGTGTGCAACCCGCACACCAGCTCCACGCGGTGGCGGTTGCCGTCCCTGTTGGGGCTTCCCTCGCCATGAGGGTTCCAAGGGCCTACGTTCAGGCGCTCTGGATGGCGCTGAGTCCGTCATGGTATTCTCAGCCGCCCGTGCCTCAAACTCCAAAAACTTCACCAAGTCAGTGAATGTTTGGTAGGGTGAGTGCTATCCCGTTCCGCATTCTCGCGCTCTTCAAATCGCGAGCGGATGTCATTGGGTAATTTGCCCAATACAATGTGCACCAGCAAAAAGGACCATTGGTCCACCGGCAGCCCCAGTGTAGCGGAGCGCGTTACAGGCCACTGCTAACGGGCGCTGAGCAACTGCAGGCGCAACTGTGCCCTGTTGGCCACCTTGGGCAGGGCCATCAACTGTGCGGCGTGCGCATCCGCTAACAAACGTAAGTTTTGGTAGCGGGAGTTCAATAACTCCCAAGCCGTGTCGTACTGGTCGTCCTCCACCCGGAGGTGCTGGATGAGCGACCGCGCTTCATCCTCAAGCGTGGAGAGGAGGTAGGCCATCTTCTGGGCCTTCGACAAATCCTGTCGTGCTACGACCAGGGACTCAAACATATTCTTGTAGGCTACCGACTCCTCCATCCTACCCCCAAAGTGGGACAGCTGAAGGGTGGGGAGCCGACCAGTAACCGCTGGTCCTTCCTGTCTACCAGGTGTGCGAGGGGCTGGTCCGCCAGCCTGTCTCGCCCTTATTGCGGTCGCCGCCTCCGCGATATCATCGTGCAGACTCAGGATCTGGTCCATGTCCGCCATGTGACCTGCGTAGGCCTCCGGGGTAAGATCGGCTTTGGCAAGCGCCGCCATGGCCGCTTCCGCGTTGTTCAATCGTGAGCGGAGCTGATCCGCTCTTTTCCAGTATAGCGGCCTCCCTGTCCTTCCGGGGACAGGAGTCCTCCGTAGCCGTCACAAACTATCTTCACCCGTTGGCGAGTGTCGCCTTAGCATTGGGGACCTTCGCCATCGCGTCAAGTCACAAACAAAAAATAACAAAAGGTAAATAAAAAACAACAAAATCAAACAACTACACGAAGAACCGCGGTAGGTATGAGAATGGCACAAACCCGGAACGCACGGTACAAACCGCAAACAAATACAAAAAAGGTTACAAATATTCTTATACAAACAAACTAAGAAAAATCTAATAATTTTTACAAACAATTAATTATTTTTTACAAACGAACAAATAGAGGGTAGATAAACTACGCTCTGCTACCAGAAAATGTGCAGAACAACTACGCTCTGCTGCCAGAAAATGTGGCAGAGAGAATCCGGACAAACGAAGCGGCGGGAAGAATTCTGAACCTCTTCACCTCGAAAAAGACCAGATTTCAAGTGGAGACCTATAGGTCCCCAAAAAAGCCCGATGAGTACCCTGACGGTAAGATTATCCATACGGCACTGCGTCTGTCCGACTAGAGCCTAAAACCTAACCTATACGCAGTCTGCTACCACTATAGCTTATAAAGGGAGCTATAGGGCCCTATATAATAACCTAACTTAATAACTACAACCACCCACAAACCCAAGGGTCACTTACCAAATTAAATCTTCTTTCTCTTCGGATCCAATCTTGAGTGTCTTCGGAAAGGGGGAATGCGGTCCCTAAACACCAAACCTACCCCGAGATCTCAATTCCCCAGAACAAACAAATAGATTTCTTCCCGAAGTTGGCTCGGCAACAGATGTCGGCGTCCCCAGGCAGCCACGTTTCGCATCTCACAAGAAACAGTCACAATAACAGAGTTTTTCACAAACACAAATTCAATAGTTATTTAACAAACAGGAAATTCACAATTATCACTCAAACTAAACAACAAGCAAAAGACGCGAGACCGCTCCGCGTATTAAAATCAAACCGATATCGCCCTGGACAATGCAATGGCGGACCACACGCGACGCCATCCCCGCTAGCAATGTGAGAACCCCAAAACGCCTGACGGCGATAACAGGAAACGCCTGCGTTTAGTTTTACCCAATATATTACAAACAGACCTAATATTTATATTAAAACTCAAGATTTTCATGTGTATGTCCCCAACATGGGAATCACGATTAGCCGACTATATAAGTTGGATAAGATTACTTTCAGATGATTTGTAGCAATACGCCGCATATAAAGTGGTAGCTCTATTTTTTATTCGCAACCGCTATTTCAACGCAGAAGAAAGTTTTTTAGAAGGACATTTAACATATTCCGTAATCCAATACTACCGAATAGCATTACCAGGCAGTTGGTGCAGATATCCACCGGCCAGACATTGTTACTTTAATTAAATTATAGTGGGCCACATATATTTGTTTTATTAAAAAAGCTTAATTTCAGGTGATATTACTTTTCAATGTGGCCCAGGGTGCTTTTTACGTATCTATAAACATGCGACACGCGCTGATTAGCGCTCAATTAGTAGCGGATGTGACGTCGCGATAACCATCACTTCATAAAACTCGCGTTTTATCTCTAATATTTTTGCGTATATACTCAGCAGAGAAACATTCCATAGTATTCTTATATTCATAAAGGAGGGTTTTGCCCGCGGGTTTTCCCGTGTAAATTAAACCAAAAATCTTCCTCATAACCTACCCTGTACGCACATACCGAATTAAAATCAGTTCAGTAGTTTTTGACATTTCAAATCAGACTGACATAAAAAGTTGGGAATTTTAGTATTCTTTATCATTTCGGCCAGAAGAAAAGTTTAAGTTTTTATAAAAGAAAATAAGTGTAGAAGCACTAAAAACGATACCAAGTACTTGAAGCATAACTTCGTTATTTTCCAAAAAAAATGAACCGAGCGCGTTGTTCCATTTTCATAAAAGCGGTGCGCGCGTAAAAATCATGAAATAATCAATAAAGAAAAATGTATTGGCATTCTACCTACTGAAAAGAAGTCGGTGCCGATAAAATTAAATAATCTATTTGGAATTTACCCCGGCCATGTCATAAGTGTGACGTCCTACGGCAAGGTTACGTGCCCCGTCCACCGCACGTAACTGTACATCGCAACCAGGTATCCGGATGTTCCACCGTAATCACCAGGACAATGAGTGTGTCCGGAACACACGTCCGTCCACCACAACGTATCGTATCAGAATGCGCAGTGCGCACTGACGCATCCCCACACCACCGGCCAGTGGTGGGGGCGACGTATACAACACTATACGTCACACCTCTCCTTTTTTATGATTTTGATAAATACAAAGAGGGTAGTATGACTGCGAAGTGAATCTGATAGATATCGATGCAAAGAATCTATATGCTTATCTCGATACTATCTTTTTGCTACTTTCCATTCCGAAATATAAATGAAGGTCCAAGAGGTAAGTAGTTTCCTAATTTAGATATTTTCCAAATTAACCGAAAACTCCAATTTCATAAACTTTACTATGAAAGATGTATCATGTGCGTAATCTTACAATGGAATTTGAATTAAAGTATGCAGATGCCCCAACAACTCTCCTCTTTTGCTAATATTTGATTTGAAAAAACAAATGTTTTTTTTTTTTTTTACCATATCCAGTATCCAGCTTTGACAACTACATGTATTGTAGTGCAGCATTATTGCAAATAAAATAATATGAATGAATCACATTTTATCAAATTGGGGGTTAAATAAGAATTCCTATTCTGTAATACTTAATTTTTTTAGCAGATGTAATCATTTAGATTACAAAACACATTTGGTTTTTTTTTTCCTATTGACTTTAAATCTGGACTAATTCTAATTATTTTTCAAATTCGACTGGTGACTGGTGGCTTATATAAACATTGTATTTAGTTTTGAATTTAGTGAGTTGCCAGATCGTGTAGAATGAACGACTTTATTTTTGTTGGTAATAGCTTTGTTCTCGACTTATCAGGATGTCTTGACTAAATATATAATTTATTTGTATAAACCGAGAAGAAGGAATCTAAAGCATATTGTTCTTAATATAAATGATGAACTAATAGAATCTGTTTATGTGTGTAATCTTTTTTCTTGCTGGCTCCATAGAATTCTATTATTTAATATTATATTTCCTAGTATAAAAGTACTTGCCATTGTGTATTGTTGTTGAGTAAAACTTAGCATCCAACAGTTCTGATCTGCACTCACAGAGTTGCAGAAGAAAATATATTGATAGATTTTTTCTGCACGCGTTAACTCAGGTGGCACAAAGATCTTTATTGAGGGAGGTTTATTGATGTTACTAGTTTAGAGTTCATATTTGTATTATATTAAAGAATTTCAATAACTATTTTAATATCATAATAGTTATTGTGCAAAATGAAATCTATTTTTTTTCATCTTAACCTTTGTAATAGAACAAGGCATATTCATAGTAATTCTATTCACCAAAGAGTTAGTTTATTTCCAAATATATCTTTGATCTTAGATGATACAGAGAATGTTATATAATGACAAAACGTCATATTTCTGACTATCTACTTTATTTTTATTCTGTATTGTTAACTTTTGTTGACTTCCTCGCTAGTAAGGAAGACATAGATGTTAAGTGATGTAGATATTCAAATTCTGCAATGCATGTTACAAATGTTACAAACATTAACCTGTTTAGTTGTACTTTATTGTGTATATTGCAGGTCAATAAATCATTTTTCGTTTTGTTTTTCATTTCAAAATTGCTAGTATATATACAACTCCTCCGACATGACATTGTCGGAGCTCCGGCTCCCCATCTAGAGCTATATTCGGTCACGCGATTGATCTCTTGTTAGAGATTGTTTCTTATGAAAAGTACAACTCACTGTCCAGTACCTGAATATCGTGAGAAAGCAACAGCCAAGTCCGTAGGAAGCACTGATCCGTAATCTCGAGTCATGAATGAATAAGTAAATCTTAATCATCTATTCTGACAAAGTACAAGTTTATTCTTAAAGAATACGAAGGTGTAGGGGCACATATTGTTAAATTGTTTTAATACTTGTTTTATATACTCCGTGGCGATCTCACTTCAGTCGGCACCTCGCAGCGATCCATATCTAAACTTGTACCTATGTAAATAAATAACTTTAGCCATGCTGCCATGAATTTGTAGTATTTTGTGTTAACTTGGCATTGTGGCTTCTATTTTGGTGTAAATACGCGATAAACTTTGTTGGTACTCAATTGACAGTTAAAAATAAACTTTTACCGATGAGTGAACTTGTGTCGGTGTATCCATTTTGCTCGTTCAATTAATTTAGGCTCTCACACCTAACAAACATATACACAGAGTCAGATATATTCTGTAGGAAATAACATTCAGTACATAGTGTTTACACCGTGGCCTACAAAGGTAACGTAACTTTATGATCCCAATATAATACGTACACATTTAGCGTACTCAGGATATTACTTAGTGAAGTAAGTCAAAATTAAAGAATTTATTTATTTGTTTTTCATTTGAACATCAAAGGCAACACACCTCTAATTCATAATGATACTTTAACTTTTATACAAATACCACAGAAATTAAAGCCCAAAGAACTAGTATTGTGTGGTCGGTCACTGATAATTTAGTACTGGCAACGGCATGTCAGTTTATAAAACACTGAATTTCCCCTCTTCACTGTTCTAGCCAGCTGATCCTGACTAGAGACTATATTCTTGAGGCGAAAATTCCTTTTCAAAAATGAAGCTTGGGCTAATTAAGTCCTGTTTTGTTTTCTTTTCTTTCGGGTACTTAGGTATAGCTAAAAACTATGGCACATGATTCTAATCAGGCATAATGTGAAAACTGTGTTATTGTGCATTCAACTTACCGCTTACCATATATTTAGTAACTTAGTATACCACATTATTCAAGTAATGATGCTTAATTGTCATTTATGTCGGCTTTTACTTTGCCAAGACTAGATAGATAGATTAAAAGTATGTATTAGCTATATCAGTATTAAATTGCAAATTGTCGATTTGTCAACAAATGATACTATAATATGTGCGGTGTCACCGTACAATATCGCTGCGGTCAGCAGTTTTACGCAACAATTGTTTTTTGAATCGGATTAGTACGCCATTATAATTAATTGTGTGTGCACTCGATTTTATTGCAGTTATCAATTTGTCAATAAACGTTCAATTTCAAGAAATGTGTGATTAACAAATGACCATAAATTTATACTTCGCGAAATCATTTTTGCAGCCCAACCAATTCAAAAGTGGTATTTGATACATTTGGGGCCATTTATATTAAATAGAAACTTGTTAGTACTTGTATCTTTAACAGTTGTTTATTTTTATTACCGGTAATTACCGGTTGACCAAAACTAAGTCAATACCTACTACTTAATCTTAATTCCAATCTGTTGCTTATTAGTACCAGCTGATCACCAAATCAGCCTACTACTTAATTAATCGTGTCTTGTTAATATCATGCTGACCGACACAAGTCTGCCTCATACTTGTAGATAATTGTTTCTTGTTAGTACCGGCTAACCAAACCAAGTCAGCTTACTACTTATTTGAATCAATTATTTCTTGTTAAGTACGCAGCTTGATCTAACCAAGTCAGCTTACTACTTATTTTAATCTATTGTTTCTTTGTTATCACCAGTTGACCCAACCAAAGTTAACTTACCACTTATGTGAATCAATTGTTTCCTGTTAGTACCAGCTGATCTAACCAAGTCAGCTTACTACTTCTATTTGAATCTATTGTTTCTTATCACCAGCTGACCTAACCAAGCTTCAATTTACTACTTTATTCTAATCAGTTGCTTTCTTATTAGTACCAGCTGATCCTAACCAAGTCAGCTTTACTACTTATTTTAATCTATTGTTTCTTGTTATCACCAGCTGACCTAACCAAGTCAACTGAATACTTATTTGAATCAATTATTTCTTGTTAATACCAGCTGACCTAACCAAGTCAGCTTATTATTCATTTTATTCAATTGTTTCTTGTTAGTACCAACTGGAATTTCCAGTTTACTACTTAATTTGTAAAAGCATGTAACCTATTTGAATTAGTACCAACTGGCATTCCAGGTACTACTCAATTTGTAACGAAATTGATTATACTTGCATTTCCAGTTAAATACTCATTATGCAACAACATGTATTATTTTTAGTACCAAAAGGCATTTCCAGTTTATTACTTAATTTGTAACAACATGTATTTATTATCCGTAAGAACTGATATTTCCAGTTTACTATTAAATTTGTACACCATTTATTTTTATTTGTACCAACTGACATTTTCAGTTTACTACAAAATTTGTAACCATTTATTTTTGTTAGTACCAACTGACATTTCAGTTTACTAATAAATTTGTACACCATTTATTTTTATTAGTACCAACTGACATTTTCAGTTTACTACTAAATTTGTACACCATTTTTTTTATTAGTACCAACTGACATTTCAGTTTACTACTACATTTGTACACCATTTATTTTTATTAGTACCAACTGACATTTTCAGTTTACTACTAAATTTGTACACCATTTATTTTTATTAGTACCAACTGACATTTCAGTTTACTACTAAATTTGTACACCATTTATTTTTATAAGTACCAACTCACATTTTCAGTTCACAATTCAATCTGTAAAACTTTTATTTCAAATAGTACTAACTTACGTACCAGTTAACTACTCAATATTTACGTACCCTTACTGATAACATCGTAACAACATATTTATCTATTTTTTTTTTTATTTTTTTTTTAGTATATCGTCAACTCCGAGTTACCATCATCATTTTCTTTTGTTTAAGTCACAACGACAAAACCCAGGCGATAGTTAAATAAAACTATCATTTGATCATCATTAATTCTGTTACATAAATATTTTATTGGGTTTACAATCTGTTGATTTGTCAACATTGGTCACCTCCAATTGTTATTTCACCTTTTGGACTAATAGCAGACAATAGTCTCTACTCCTCATTTTCTTCTCATTTTGACGTTACCCTGGACGTTACACAGCACCGCCAAATTGTGCTACACACAAGAATTCTGTACATTAGCTTATTACAACGTCAAACTGTACACAAACTAAACACAAGAACTTTTGGCTCATTCACTCCTTACAGCATTATTTAGGTAGATTTGAATACACAAACTAAACACAAGAACTTTTGGCTCATTCATTCCTTACAGCATTATTTAGGTAGATTTGAACGTATATAACTTGATCGGGAATCGAACCCGTAATTCAGAGGAAATCCCCATTGTTGTGCCCAGAGGCCGTCAATTTATAATGATGTTGGTTTGTAAAATCTATGGTTATGAGTCATCCACAACATAAAACGGATATCCAAAATCTACTGACCTGATTTAGCACTTTTATTCATTACAGTCATGTCAACAACATGTGCTATACATTGGTTGGTGTTTCTCCGCAGTTAACGGAAATTATTTGTCAGACATAATTAGTTTCTGTTGCGCAGCTTAGTGGTGATCTAATTGCAGTTAGAATTTACATGTGTCATTCTTACAATGAACTTTATTTGGGTAAGCAATATTTTGTATAAAACTAATCTTTTCAAACAGAATTAATCGTTTCACTGACCGTCTCATCTACTGATTTACATTTTCTTCTACTTTGATACAATAGTTTTTATCCAACACACAAACACTATGCATATGAAACCATTCATTCTTTGTACTGTAGTAAACTGAAATAATTCATCTTTTTTTTTGTTAGCACTGTTGTTTACTAATGCTTATTATGTTTTTTGGGACATAATTTGACTCAAAACCTTTGTTTGTTATCTGTATTGTGTAAATCTTAATTTTAAATGAATGATTGATTGGCTGTGACATTTAGCCATGTATTTCATACCAGGGAAGGCTCACTACACTGGTAGATAATTAGTGTTATCATCATAATGCACTTACTTTGATTTATAGATGCAAAATAGTGTGAATGAATTGCATTCTTGTTGATGTTACTTTTTTATTTATCGAAATTAATATTAATACAAATGAATTTTATATCGTTTGGTTCCACACATAACATTGTTAAGGTAGGTTTAAACAAAGTCATTCACAATAAATTTTACTTGTCAACTTTTATTTCAATTGTATTCTTTTTCAAAGAATATACCTTGTTTTGTTAAATTTCACCGATTTACATAATTTGGTAAATATGCTTTTTGTCTGTCAAATTAACACGACTTTTCAGAGGTAGACGAAATTAAATTGAAAGTTTCTAATCAAAATAATTTAGATTTGAATATATATTTACTCTGAGCAAAATATCAATCAGTACTATGCATTTGTTTCTGTCTTTGTCGCCGGTCCGGCCCGAACTCGACATTAGTTACATACTTTTTGACATTGGAAAAATAACTCGACTCCAATTTTAATATTATTCGGCAAGTATGTATTCATATTGCAAATTGTGAACTACCTACATTGAAAAATAATTGAATCGGGTAAAACTTTGCATATATTTCTATAAAATATCGAATTGGCATCTGTGTAATGTTCATTTACCTCCCTTTTCCTTTCCAGTTTTTTTTTTCATGATGTTGAAAATAACGAACGATTTCAAACGATTAGTAATTATAATTTACTCACGGTTTTTTCCTCGTTGCCATTTGTGACGTCCTACGGCAAGGTTACGTGCCCCGTCCACCGCACGTAACTGTACATCGCAACCAGGTATCCTGATGTTCCACCGTAATCACCAGGACAATGAGTGTGTCCGGACACACGTCCGTCCACCACAACGTATCGTATCAGAATGCGCAGTGCGCACTGACACATCCCCACACCACCGGCCAGTGGTGGGGGCGACGTATACAACACTATACGTCACAGTTACAATATTTGGAGATACTTCTGGCGCCATAGTAAAGGGTTATTGCTGTAACAGACAACTTCAGTGATTATGTCGGCTTATCCTCCTATGTGAACCTCGTAGATAATAGAATTACGTCACCCCTTGTTATGTAAAACAGTGGTTTGTGTTTGGTAGGTAAACACTTTGCTTCAAAACTCTCATAAGCATTAAGTTGTATTATGTTTGTTAACATGTCTCAAAAAACAGGTATTAGAAAATCAACATTGATTGCAATCTTATACTTATAACAATGGCTTGAATAAGTACCTTTTACTCATTCATTATTACATGAACGGCTGGTCCTAACGTATTAATGTTATTTAATTTATTTCGCTCTGCATAGGAAGGCACAAGAGCTTTTTAACACTATTACAGATACAGAATCACGTCTTTATCCCTAACAGGGTAGACAGAGCCAAGAGTCTTGAGACTCAAAGGCCACGCTTAGCTGAATAGTGGTCTTATTGATAGAATGAAGGTTCAGATATGTCATGTGACAAGTTGCTAGCCTATCGCCTATAAGTGAAATAATCCCTAGTTTAAAGCCCTTTCCCTCGATTGACTTTTACAATCTGCGCGGGAAAAGAAGCAGCTGGAACATTCTATGTTTTTTCTTCGGTCCCAGACCATGGAACAAATTACACACACTGTTAATCTATCTAAAAATCCAAAACCTTACCACCTTTAACTATGTAGGCAGATAAACTTTCCTTAGGCCATGAATTATTCAACTTTAGTGAAATCTGTGCAGAGAACAAAGACAAAAGATTTGGGGACAAACTACTTGCGTTGTTGGCGAAGGGCTGGTTCAGACCGGGGCGGAACTTGAGTAATTATGTGCTGTGCTTAAACTTCAGACGATGAACTTAGCCGCAAGTATAATTATACTATCCGTGATTCTCGATCTTAATATTGAAGATCTTTAAGTTTAATATTTAGTGATGATAATAATTTTTTGGTTAATTAGTTTCAAAAATATAAGGCCGCTTTGAATAAAAAGCTGCCTGTGTACCGTGGGTGTAGGTTAAAGATTTTTCTCGCTTTCTCCAAAATCGTATCAAATTTGTCACGTATGTTTATTTTTATCCTTATCTATAACTATCAGTTTAATATCAGAAAAAATCTAATTACTTATACAATATCTATAAGCTCAACAAACACAAACAAACCGATGAAAAAATAGTTTCTTCAGTCTTTGGATGCTATAAGCGAGCCAATTTATCATTTTATTTACTTTTCAGGTATGGACACATCTCTGATACTTTATTTGTTAATTGATGCCATTACACTGAAACTGCACTTAATTTATACCCCAACGCGACGTTATGTACTTAGGAAGTATTTCGTAGTCTGGGTACTAAGCAAATACAAGCATTAGATTATAGACATTCAAATACGAGACTAGTTTGTGCATAAATAGGAATAAGCTGGTAAACTTGGGTTCAGAATTCGCCTTCTTTAAGGGCTCAGTCTAGACTTGTACAAGAATACGGCGCGTTGACAATATTTGGGTGAATTTCAACAAACGGTGTTTTTTTTATGTTATCGGTGGATTTTTTTGTTTTTCCTTTTTTTTATGTATTTTTGAGTTTTTATGTATTCCTTATGATATTATATATATGCATTGTTTACGACAACAACGTATCAGTCATAACGAAGGAGAAAATTGAGATCAAATTTGGTTGCCACCGATTATGTAAATTGTCCACCGATTAGATTTTCTGTCCACCGAGTATACAATCCTATCCACCGATTTGAGACGGCTATCCACCGATTTGAGAAGATTATACACCGATATAAGATTCAATATTGGAAGGTGGCCTTCTAATATTGAAAACTGTTCTGTAATATATAAGAGCCATATAGTATACTAATAGTACTTATAAATTAAATATTAACCAATCAAGAAACTTAAAAATTTTTTTCCTTGATTGCTATTATATATGCAAAAACTTAATAAAATATTAGGAAAAAAATTGAAATCACACCGATTTCATAAAACAAGCCACCGATAAGATAGAATTGCCCACCGATTTGATAAAGCAGTCCACCGATTTCAGATAACTGTGCTTTAAATTATAAATTTGACACCGATTACAGACATATGCCACCGATTCAAATTTTGTGGTGTTATCGGTGGATTTTGATGAGATCGGTGGACAAAAAATGTCCACCGATGCCACCGACTTCAGAACACCGAGGTCAGAAAAAATGCACTTTTTCAAAAATTTTAAGAGATGCATAATATGTACGTTATTTTCAATAACAGTTAATTAAACTTATACTCTAACTACATGTATTGGAATCCAACAACTATGACATAACTGCTTTTTAGACTAGATAAATCAGACCACCGATCATAGGAAAAAATTGTCCGGGAGAAACTGAAATGGCTTACTTACCTTATTGGCGCGAAAACGCGACGATCTGGCGCACGTCCGTCTTGCCTACGCTTTAGCACATAACTGACGTAAAACAAAATTAGGGGCGGGGATACCTACGCGTTCTGATATGTAATGTTAGGCCTAAATTACTTTTGCCCACCGATCTCAGGACGTTTTGTAAAACAATACGTTTGTACCTGTCAGCAAAAAACTTAGCTAGTTATGTAAGAAAATATGCTTCATATTAATAATGGAACTAATATTCTATAAAAATGGATAAGTTTTAAACTGGATTTACGCATATTTGATAAATTATGAGCTTCTTTGTCTACAAGAACAGTAGAAGAACAGCCACCGATTACAGAAAATTTGGTGTTTATGTATATATTTCTACCCTCAAAAGTAGTCTCAAAAGAATTATATTTTTGCCACAAACCAATAACTATCTTATCTTAACAAAAAAAAAATAATTCGGTCCGCCATTTTAATTATAAACTACGAATTTCAAGAAGTACAATCGAAAAACTCGTTTGGGAAATTCACCCATTTGCATCTTTTCACCCGGCGTCCTAGGTGAGAGACAGAACGTTACGTGATGCGATACTGTGCTCCAAGGCAATATTACACGCTGACAATCACCTAGGACAATAGGTTACGTACGGATAATAATATTAAATCTTTACAACAATAGTATCTATTGTTGAAGTTCTTTATTTATTTATTTCAAGACATACCTATGTATGTTAGGTATGTGCATTAAATTGAATCAACGATTAAAATGGTTGATGATTTTTGAAGTTACTTTTGGCCTGAAGTCTTAAGACAAATTGAAAAGATGCAGGTTTATATAAATTTAGAGACCTTTATTTATCAAATGCGAGAATAAATCATAAAAAGCTCGTTGTTATTTCCCCACTATTCTACAAGCATAAACCACAAAAGCACAATAATACCTCAATAAATT
The DNA here is from genome assembly GCA_018467065.1 of Ephestia elutella. Taxonomy (NCBI): domain Eukaryota; kingdom Metazoa; phylum Arthropoda; class Insecta; order Lepidoptera; family Pyralidae; genus Ephestia; species Ephestia elutella. The sequence goes on along the minus strand of CM031576.1, from coordinate 7,693,203 downwards.
CAATTACCTATTAAATGCTCCACTCCTTCTACACAACAAACTCCCTTTTTGATCTTATCAAACGCATTTGCGCAGCAAAATTGTCTCTTAACAACTGAAACAGGTTTTAAACGTTCTATTATAGAGAGGCAAGGCAACCCTTGCATTGCAATATGCCTTTAAGAGTTCAAGGATTCATTCGTCGCATGACGTCATTACTTGAGCTTGCAAACGGGAGTCGTATCATTGTCAGAGTAGCATACAGTCAAGTTCACATCAATTTACCATAACGCACCTCTATGACATGGTTATAGTAGCGAATTTACAATGGGTTTGGGCAGGCAGAAGTTTTCGAGACTGTACGGTGTAGAAACTGTTTCATAGCTTTGGGGAGCCAATAACACGCCGTTGCCATGGTAACGGTACGTGACGAGGGGACCCTTCCCTCTGAGGAAACTCAGGGGCTTATAGGAACCAACCCAACCAGATATCTTTACACTTAAAACATCTTATTGACCAAAACAGTATGCCTGGTTTTGAAAGGTCAAGTTGAACTGGTTATGTATTATTTAGTGTTTTTTGCTTCATGTCCTTTTTTAGGGCTTATTGTATATTTATGGATGCCTATTTGTCAGCGATAGATTATTTTGGGTGGTATAAAGCTGATGTTTCTGAGCTGGTTGTCGACGTGTTATGCATTTCCCCTCTTTGTTGTTTGTTATCCCTTTAATATTAAATATTTGTTTATCAATTAGGTTACTTAGACCATAGAGCTAGAAAAAAAAAAACTTAGTCTATTAAAAAATGATTTTTTTTTCAATGTAAACCTATGTTCACAAAATAAATGATTTGATTTGATTTGATTTGATATGTCTTTAGACTGCTTAAAATATTACAAACATTCTGATTAGTTTACATGTTATACATACCTATTTATCTATAACTCAAATGAAATAAATATAATAAAGAAACCTGTTTCAATCCTTATCTAGCTCTAAAAATTTTAACCATTCTGAAGTTATATATAATTCTGTTATTGCTTCAAGTCTTCATATTAAACATTAAAGTTAATTCCAATTAGCTTTAGCAATTTCGACACAACGTGATGTCCAGCTTGGATTAAATTAAATAATAAATGAAATACGGGTTGGGTAAAATTCGGCATGATTTCGAGTAAGTAAGTATAGTACAAGTATGTCTGTAGAAATTTAAAAACACTGTAATTTTTTAAATACTGAATAATAAAGTGTGCATGAGGAAGAATTAATTAGTTACCCGCATTTTTCCCACTTCGAAAATGAGGTCGGACAATGAATATTTTTTCTTCGTGAAAACGTTCTACAAACAGAAAAGCTAGCGCTTCATTCGAATTTCAAATTTAAAACAGGAAATTTGAGTCAAACGAAAAACTCGACGCGGTCGACTGTCAAAGTAGCGGGAAACAAAGGAAGGCTTTGTCGGAAATTCCCCAGATTAACAGTATCCTACTGACATCGTCACCGAGTCCCTTTCAATCTCGTGCCTCTGTCAAAGTTTATTGCTGAAATTAATAGGATTTCCTTTCATTTGTAGGGATTTGAATTGTATGTTCTGTCGATTTATATCTTCAGAAAAAATCTGGTCTGTTTTAGAATTATTATATAAAATCTTGCCACAATCTAACAACAAATCATAGTTTTATAATTGCAATACTTTAGTTGGAATTGTAACTCAGTACTGGTGGCTCTATAAAGAGCATCTTGGAATCTATGACAAAAAATACTATAAAAATAAACAAACTTTCTATGTAATAAGGAGTTAATAAATAAAACCTTCGCATTTCTCTACAATTTCTCCAATAAGATAAAATTGCAGATCGCAGCAGATAATGTAAGCTCGCGATAAAGCTCCGATTTCCCAACGGCCAGGACTTGTATAAATAACTGCGAAAACACTACATCTATTTATTTACGCCCAGCCATTGTTCGTTCCATTTCCTATTAGTCCTTTTGTACATGTACATGACTGTGTTCGTAGGATTAACATACATGAATGTGGCTATTGTGCGGTACTGGATCGAATTGAAAGCTCGATGGGATTTGTGGATACTGAATTATTTGAACAACTCACAATACATACCTTTGATATGGGTACAGTACAATGCCATGAGATGTAGCATCTCTCCATTATCTATTTAGTCTGATATAATATACTTCACTTATACATTAAAACTGAACATTTGATTGTTGTTTGTAGTTTTTAATCTTTCGCGTCTAGAGACCCTAGACGTTACATCACCTATGTTACCCGGGATTATGTAAGGAATCAGGATACCTTACATATCTGGAACCTAAAGATACTTGGCACATATTTCACTAACCCTAAAAATATTGCACTCAATTTTTGCCGTAATGTGAATCTATATGAAATTCCTATATCTGTCTGTCTTTGTCTAACAGTGGCGATGCTCTAGCGACTACGTTGTCAGCTCTATACGGGAAGCTGCTGGTTGTGATGGGGGTCGCTTTTCCCATGGCCGAAGTCATCTCCACCTACATTCCACCTTCGTTTTATGAGGTAAGTCTTATCAAATGGGTTGCAAGGTTCATCGGTAAATCATAGCGTTTAAATCACCTAAATAACGGTTACTGGTTAAATAATAAAACAATTAGTTGATCGAAAGGAAGAAGAAGAACCACCTAACATATTTCTTGACATCCATGTGATGTTCGCTGTCATAAGGAAATGAAACAAGGGCTCAAATTCACAGTCTCCTATAGTTTCATCTACAACTCTGCACCTGGAGGCAATATGACCTGAAATCGGGATTTTGCTTTTTGTTTTTTTTTTACGCCCACATTTTATATTATTATTTCCCTAGTGTCTTTGCTTGCCCTAGTTCAAATCTTTATCATTCACCTACACAAGTAACTTACTTATTACTGCGACGTAGCGACCCTAGTGTATCTAGACGTCCGACACTAGATGACGCTATTTCTTGCCATCTTGTTGGAACCATTTCTCCCCAGTCGTCAACTTTGAGGTTCCGTACCTTGTACATTTAAGTAAATATTTAAATTCCCTTTTTGTGCAGGGCTTCTACCTGTACCTGTACATTGGCAGCATGGTGTTTCTGCTGTATATGTACGCAGCGCTAGCCAGGGACCGCGCGCGCTCCCACGCTGATACCACCGTTGTTGCCAGTAAGTGTTTCTACCTGTACCTATACATTGGCAGCATGGTGTTCCTGCTGTATATGTACGCGGCGCTAGCTAGGGATCGCGCGCGCTACCACGCTGATACCACCGTTGTTACCAGTAAGTGTTTCAACCTGTACCTGTACATTGGCAGCATGGTGTTCCTGTTGTATATGTACGCGGCGCTAGCTAGGGATCGCGCGCGCTACCACGCTGATACCACCGTTGTTGCCAGTAAGTGTTTTTACCTGTACCTATATATTAGCAGCATTGTGTCCCTGCTTTAGATGTACGCGGCGCTAGCCAGGAATCGCGCGCGCTCTCACGCTGATACCACTGTTGTTGCCAGTAAGTGATTTTACCTGTATCTGTATATTGGCACCATGGTGTTCCTGCTGTATATGTACGCGGCGCTAGCTAGGGATCACGCGCGCTCCCACGCTGATACCACCGTTGTTGCCAGTAAGTGTTTCTACCTGTATCTGTACATTGGCAGCATGGTGTTTCTGCTGTATATGTACGCGGCGCTAGCTAGGGATCGCGTGCGCTCCCACGCTGATACCACTGTTGTTGCCAGTAAGTGTTTCTACCTGTACCTGTACATTGGCAGCATGGTGTTCCTGCTGTATATGTACGCGGCGCTAGCTAGGGATCGCGCGCGCTCCCACGCTGATACCACTGTTGTTGCCAGTAAGTGTTTCTACCTGTACCTGTACATTGGCAGCATGGTGTTCCTGCTGTATATGTACACAGCGCTAGCTAGGGATCGCACGCGCTCTCACGCTGATACCAATGTTGTTGCCAGTAAGTAGAGTGTTTAAATTGCTTTATCATATCGTCTATTTTTCTACGTATAAATTAACATATTTTACAATTTTTTATTCAATTAGACAACTTATAATTAAAACTGTTAAGGAGCAGACGAAAATAAAACAAAAGCCTTTTTGTGATTAACATCGAGTTAAGATGTTATTATTTTTAACTGTTTTTTAACCGGTTCCTTAAATTCTTAAAGTAAGATGAAAGCTTTCTTATTTGCTTTATTAGAGGGTTTAAAATGAACTGCAGTAATATTTTTAAAACTGCGACGGCACTAACAAGAATAAACGAGTTGGCAAAACGCTGCAAGCAATTTGCTTTAAACCTTTTTGGTTTCCTTCGTTGAACTTCTAAAGGAACTAAAATTTGTGAGAGGTCGAGAGCGGTAAGAGAGGTGGGTACGTCCTTTGGGACAAGACATCTTTTACGTTCTAGTATGAACCGAAATTCTATAAGTATCTAGGTACTTATGCTACTGAACATGAACTTTTATAAAGAGTGTTTCCTCCAGTTTCAATAAATTTTGCTAAAATGAAAATGGAGTGATCAGTAAAAAGCAATAAAAAAAGATGAAACTTCAATAAATACGGTGCGATTTCCCTACCTGTACTTCCCACTGTACCAAAAATAAATGTAATCCAAGTACTATCATTGTATTACATTATCTGTGGTTCTGTGGTACAACAATAAATAGAATGATACCATTGGTAGATAGCATAGAGAAAAGTAGATATAAGTATAAATATCTGTGGAGTCAAAGCAAAATACGGGAAACCAAAGCAGCGGGAGGAAAAACAAAGCTTTGGCATGTAACGTAATACCTAGTTTTCCTTGTTTTCGACGTATATATTACCCTTGCTCGAGTCGAAACCCTTCACCGTAAGACCACAAAATAATCAGTATGCAGAAGAATAACATACTTACAAGCATATACAATGGTATAGTACCATTTCATAGTACCAATGAAATATGCTGTTCTAATTGTAAGTGGCGAATTTTGAAAACTGATGCTGTAATTACTGCTGTTGTTTTCCGTATTTAAAAGGTGCCTATGGGATACAATTGTTAAGTCTATATAAACCGTCCAGACGACCGTGGATACCGCTGAACGTACAGCGGAATGAATGAATAAATGAATTCTTTATTGCTGTAAACATGGTAAACAATAGAACTTATTAATTTTACTGTAATTATTTAATCATTATTTTTTTTCATGATTTGATTTGCTTTTTAGTAGTACCTAGTTGGACAATGCTATAGATGATGCTATCTTGTACTAAATTACTATATTATAAACTAAACTTGTAAGTTTTAGTACTCCAAAAAATAACCGTGTGTCACATCTGTAATCTCTTTAATCCATTGTCACGCGCTGTAAAAGTGGAAATAGGAAACAATTTTTCGTATTCAGCCAAGCAAATCTGCATTTGTTATTCAAATGACTTGGAAACACCGTCTTCATATGTAGCTTTTCAAAGCAAGGCAATTATTATTATTTTATCGTCAAGCAAGCAACATTGTTCTTTGTTACTGGTTTTACTTGTAGGTTATTAATTTTTAGGGTTCCGTACTTCAAAAGGCAAAAACGGAACCCATATAAGATCACTTTGTTGTCCGTCTGTCGGAAGGGTTGTTGGAAGTCTAAAAAAAGTGTTACAAACTTATTTTTGCGCTGGATTCAGTATGAATCTTAGGGATCGAACTGCAATTGAAACTAGTTGGTTTTTTAGTTAGAACTAAAATGTGAGATGCTTTGCGTGTACGGAACCGTCGGTGCGCGAGTTTGACTCGCACTTGGCCGGTTTTTACTAATAGTCGTCTCATAGTTGACAAAAACTAAAAAAGTTATTCAGTTCAATAGAAATATGTTTGACTTGGAAAATCCGATGTTTAGACCTACTATGATGCGGAATAGCGTTAGTCAATAACCAATAAATACTCCCCTATATTATACCATGCCAATAAATACCCTGTGAATTTGTGTGTTAGGTAATTACCCTTACAAGCTTTAACCACTCAACCGATCATCATGAATTTTCACATCATAAGCTCCTTTGTCAGATTTTCTCCTCACATACCAAAACAAACACTGAATATTCATAAAAAATTTAATTTACAATATTTATGTACAGAAACGGACTCAAGTTCGTCCCCATCAGAGTCTGACTCCTGCTCTTCTCGTACGGAGCGCAGCACCGCCACTGCGCAGCAGATTCCTGCAAACCTGGCGGCCAAACGGCTGTCACTCGGGTTTGCTCTCACCACCAGGGTGCACCACTATGGCAGCTTCTACTTACGGATGGGCGCAGTCGGTAAGATTAACAGATTTCTTGCTTATTCCAATGCACTTTTTGCAAAGAGTTGCAGCTGCTTTCGAATCTAGCAGCCCTACTGCTATTCCTGGAGTTTTGATCTCACCACCAGGGTGCACCACTATGGTCGCTTCTACTTACGGATGGGCGTAGTCGGTAAGATCAACAGATTTCTTGCTCATTTCAGTATACTTGTTAAAAAGCCTTGCAGCTGCTTTCGAAACTAACAGCTGAAAGGCTGTCACACACTTTGCTCTCATCACCCGGGTGCATCAGATTCACTAGCTCCAACTTACGGATGGGCGCGGTCATTAAGATTACCAGCTTCTTGGCCCTTTTAATTATAGTAATTAAAGTAATGCTTGGCAATTTCCACCTGAACAAACCCAAGTCACCTGACCGAATTAGCCACCTAGCTAAGTTGCTGATTCGTGGGTTTGCTCTCTTTAGCCTGCTATTAAGTACCTAAATGATAATTATGTACCTATTTGGTAGACAATCGATCATATAAATGGGCTAACTTTGTTCATATAAGAAAATATACATACATTAGGCATAATTATGTGTTAAGTACCTTTTTAGGTTTACATAAGAAAGTTCGAATGTAATTTGAATGACATTAGTAATAGTATACAATAAATATACCGATGGCTAAATAAATGTTAATGCGTTCATCGAAAATAAATTTAGTGCTTATTACTGGAGAGATTGTTGAGAATGGCGCACTTTTTGATTGTATTCATCAAAACTTTATTACTGTTAACAACAGCTTATACGTTTGCTCCTAGTTTTGAAATTGATTATCATGATAAAACCGAAGATCTGCAAAAATGTATTTCGAACGTTGTTGCAACACAGCTAAAGAAAGGATCGCAGCTGATGGCACTGGGGAGAGCTGAGCAGTTTTTACCCAATATCCATACACTCAACACCGTTACTACGATCTATAGAACCGATTTAAGTGAAAAGTATAAAAAATTGCATCATAACATAACATACTTGTTCATTATAAATGAAAACATTGACTTAATAAACAACATTGATAATTTAAAAAAAGATATACTTTGGAATCCTCGAGCTAAATTTATAATCATATTTGAATGCACAGATCCCAATAATAAAACAGAGGAAGTATTTCATACACTATTTCGTAATTATATTTTTGATGTTTTGATTCTTACAACTGAAGGAGATGGACATGTAGTTTACACTTATTTTCCATATGATAAATACGAATGTGGAAATTATAAAAATATAAAACAAGTAAGCAATTGTAAGGATCTAACAATAGATCGTAATATATTCCCTATACCAGGAGCCAGAAGTTCAAAAAACTGCAGTTGGCGAATAATTACACATCATTACCCTCCTTTATCAACTTCACCAGAGAAAATACGTATAGAATCAGGCCCTGGATTAGAAGAAGATGTTATGAATTTATTAGCTGAAATGGAGCAATTTCAAGTCACATACAGATATGATATTGGCTTTGAGAGATTTGGAACTATAAAAAATAATAATGAAGCAACTGGACTTCTTAAAACACTGCAAAATAGAACAGCTGATATAGCCCTGGGCGGGTTTCTTTTGGTACCCAACCGAGGTGAATC